>JANTBZ010045904.1:0-11314 GCA_024741255.1 Exechia fusca
TGCTCCGCTACTATTTGCTTCTTTCTATTTTGGAATTTCGTATTTGAACCACTTTTCTGATTTTTGTACTTTTCATTTGAATCACTTAGTTAGCCTTTGAATGTAGTAATTGGCCATTTAATATGAATTTACCTTCGATTCATCCTACCACATGTATCATTAATAGGTCTCGGGAATTTCGGTGCTCTTATACCTCCACTCTCAATTCGATAATATTTTCCGGAAGTGTAAATTAGGAATGTGGAATGTTCATGACATCTCATCAAGTAGTTTATTCGTTATGCCGTTTATTGTTAGACGCGTTTCAATATATTCGAACAGTAACACTTTTTTCTGATGGAAAATTGCGGCTGGAGCCAAAACGTGTGTTATTATCATATTTTTATATTGTCTAGGCTCTGCCCCCTCTGAAAGAAAATTTGCAATTGTTTTACAAAACTACGTACCGGCGATTAGGAACAGAAGAAGATGCGCACAGTTAGAGGGCCTGGATGAGTGGCGACACCTATAGCAACCAAGAAGAACGCCCGTTGAGTTGCTTGAGTTGGCACAAGACTGTCAATGTCATGTTTACCAAATTCATCAAACAAGTATACTATCTTATACTATCTAGCACCAAATTAATCAAAATTCAATTGAAAAGCGCCTGAAGTTCCACTACTCGCAACATTTAGACGTGCACCTACAAACTTGCGCTGTTTTGTGGGTGTTTTGTGGGTGTACCATGTGCGAACGAGATAGAAAATATTAATTTCTCTCTCTAAAAATATGGCGCCACTTATCTAGGCCCTCTAGTTTTGATGATTGTGTCCTTGTTCAACATTGAGCATTTTCTCGACTTTGAAATTCAAGCAGGATCGATTGTATCTCATTCTCAGAATAAAACAATTTCCAAATTCCAAATTGTAACTATGTTTAAGAAATAGAGGCAATGTTCGTTTACGTTTGTTCTCAACTCTCCAGTACTGATCTCAAATGTAACTTTCTATACCACACAGAGGGACCATACGAAATGCGACCAATCGTCACAGCTGCCTCGGCAGCAACCGCCGCCGCAGACACTCGCATCCAAATCGACGACTCCGACGTCTGTCTGATCGGTGCCATCCCAACACCAGCACCTGCCACCACAACAGCCGCCACCTCTCGATCCCGATCTGGCGCCACTGCACCGGCCGGCACCCATCGATCCGCGACCCACCAGGCCCACCACGACCACCGACACCAGGCCGAACACCATCCGGCACCCGGTCCCGGTCCCTCGACGTCTCGATCGCACCCGCCAACGCATCGCAGCGGCAGCCACGCCGCCAACCGCCTCATGTCGCCAACGACGCCAGGCACCGGCACCGCCGACAAGTGGCCCGAAACCTCCGCCGATCCGCTGTCGGTGTCGTTCTCGACGCATCCGCAGCCTCAGCGCAGCGGCCACCATCAACCGCACCACCAGCACCAGCACCATCACCACCACCACCATCATCAGCAGCATCCACCTCCCTCTCCGTCGACGCTGCGATCGCCCGACGCCTTCGCGACCGCCGATTGGCACCAGTTGCAGCGCACCTCCTCCGCCAGGGCAGCTCCATCGTCCGCATCCGCCTCCGCCACATCGCACGGCCACAGCAAACTGCATCGCAGCCGAGCGCCCGTCCATCGCACCAAATCGGCGGCCAGTTCAGCGACGGCCGCCACAATGCCCAAAAGCGACGCCCTCCTCATGGAAACCTCGCTGATCCTGCTCGACGATCTCGTCGTCGCCCCAATGCTGCCCGGCGTCCATCTGCCGCTGGTTGCCAGCACCCCGACGACCACCAGCGCCACCACGTCGGCCGCCACGTCGGCCGCCACATCGGCCACCTCGCCTCCGCCCGCGCAGCCGCAGACGCATCCACCATTGTTGTCCGCCATCGATGCGGATCCGTATTCGTCGATCACCCGGCACTATCAGCAGATCCAGGAGCACCAGCTGCTGGTGCAGCAGCTGTCGGCGCACCAGCATGGAGCCGGAGCGTCCGGAGCGGGAGCGGGAACGTCCGGAGCGACGACGCCAATGGCCACGCATCCGCCGCTCTCAGCCTCAGCCGCCCTGCCCGCCGCCGGTTCCTCTTCGGCGTACGGCCACAAATCCGCGCACTATCATCACGCCTACCATCAGGCGGAAAGTGGCGGCGGCGCCGGAGCGTCGCGTGGCGGCGGTTCGGCTGGGCTGGCGCCCGCCTATCCGGGACATCATCAGCGCAAGCATTCGACGGCGACAGCGGCGACTGCCGGCGCAGATTCAACGGCCTCAGCTTCAGCCTCCGCCACCGCCGAATTGGTGCTGAGCCCGGCGACGTTGGGACAATAACAACGAGATCATGTGTAAATGTCAAACGAACGGCGCTAGATATCAATGATAACGACAAAAAACCAAGAGCAAATTATTACCTTCGGACATTTCGTAGAGTGTCTTGCTGCTTCTGTACCACACACACACACACACACGACAAGTGAATGAGAACCCAAAAAACAATCGCCAAGAAACCACTCTCACTCACTGACACACACATTCTCACACATGGCTACTAAATATAAAATAGTATTTGATCAATTTTCGACTATATACGCGCGTCTGTGTACTCTATGATATACGATATGTGAATGGTGTAACGTGCTTTCGTATACTACGTAACTGCAAAATAATACAATAAGTACGAGCAACAGTTCGGGACAGTTCGACCTAATTTGACATCAAACACAAACACACACACACACACTTTCGTTTCGAACCGACTCAACCCAACACAAAAGTGAAATCAATCCTATGTAATATGGTGTAATCTGTCTAACGCATTGAACATCAACACGCATGATGAAATTATATATATACATGTTTATAAATATATTTATACATATATATTGTTCTAAAATATAAATATATATTACAAAGGTAGATAAATGGAAGCGAAATTGTGCGATATCATCATTATTATACCAAATTACCACATCGTGTTTGTTTATTTTATGCGAAAACCTGTTGACACACTCTATACACTTGCATATTTATTACGCACACACGTTTTAAGCTAGCCAATTTGTTATCCAGAATATATATTCATGATGTTACATATATGATGATCTCACCAAATTTGTATATTTCGACAGGAACAGGAACATTATTATTAACATTCATACACACACATACTCACACTTACACAGATAGGAACACTATACTAAATACAATATCATCAACTACGTGTAAATACTTATCCGTATGTTAATCGGTAGACCGGCTATAAACTCTTTTATGTGTATGAATGTGAATGGAAATTTTGCTACATAACAAACAAACACACTTACCAGCTACACAAAGCAATCGTCTAAAAACGTCGCATAACTCTAGTGGTCAAAGCGAACAATAAAATGATCTACCGAGAAAAAACAAATTCAATAACACCTGCAATATCTGTTAACACTCGCTGCATTAGTTATGTAATTAATTATATTAGATACGTATCGATATTGACATACAAAATGTGTAGTAGATGCTCGACCACATTAACATTTCGCATATTGTGTGTGGAAGGACGAGCGAATAACAGACAGAGACGAATCGGCTTGAAACAATCCAAACAAAAATACTGCGAATAAAAATTCGAAAATAGAACGCTTCAAAACATGAACACGTATTTATTTCACACGAACAAGAACGATACGATTCATTTCTTATTTTCCAACGATCAAAAATATATTGTCATCGTGCAATGTGGACTCTACCTCTCAATTGATCGCAGTCGAGCAATGGATTCATTACATACTCATCGATGGTATGCAAATAACATTATGTTTGGTATAATCCTTTTTCGACATAAAACACGAACAAATTACCAGGTCAGATTTTGCACACTCTCAAATTACAAAAACCAATCACACTCGAACGCAGCAGCAGCAGCAAACCAAATGGAATCCATGTGAGTAGTGTAACATGTTGAAAAGAAAAATGTTCGTAAATAAATGGTCGATATATGAATTCGAATACAAGGCTCCGGAACTTGTGGCTCATGTGAGTTTTATTTATATATTGATCACGTGTCGTTTGCTTTAAATTTCGTCCTCGCCCGAACAAACAGCTATCCATCAGCACAGACACTTCAAACACACACATACACACACAGACACACACGAGGAAACGCTCACGAACGCCAAAAATGTGGCGAATTGTATTTTGCTAGCGACCGGAACCGGAAGCGTTGCCGGCTGCTGTGTGCGATTATACGGAGCGAATTCGCGTATTCGCTGTAGTCCGAATAAATAGGCGCCCAGCACAAACGGCCGGAAGTGGCGCACACACACACACTCACTAGCGGTATATACGGTGCAATCAGAATCGCACACTCGTTGGCACATTGTCACGCTAGCGCGAACAACTGCCGAATTTCCAGCATACCCCAAAATGCACTGACTGCGAGTATACTTACTGGTGGATTTGCATAATTTTTGAGTGGTTGGCTTGAATACGAAGTTATGTATAGTGTTATAGTGGTGTTACACTGTGGATTTAGAACAAACGGTGTTTTATAAAGTACCTGACAATTGCTTAGCCGGTATGTGTGCCAATAATGTACATGGGCATTTGAAAAGCAACCATAGAAATTCGAAGAATGTCAAACAATCGTGAGGTTAAAACCTGAATGCACGATGAGTATCCATGATCAATATCAGGGATACTGAGGGGTTAGATTTCAGCGCTTTGCTCAATCAAGAAAAAAAATAGAAACGGGAATCTTGTACATGGTTTCTTTTCACCTGCAATTCTGGAAAAAAAATAATTTGATGAAAAATCGGGGCAACGTGAATAAATTGAATCTCACAATGATGTGTGTGACAATTGACAATCCGCCGGAAGCGAGATTTTCTAATATGTTACGAACAAGTATGAATTGTTATTTAGATCAATTTTTCTGGCTGAAACTGGGTTAACGTTTAATTTAATTGTTCGAAGCAAAATCAAGCTTTTTCTACACCAAAACATTTCTGCGCCGCTGCATTTCATGCAAACTGTGCCTGTCGGCCAAATAATGGCGAAAGCAGTTAAAACATCAGACTCAAAATACGTCACGAACTCTTTAGCGTATATTTAATGTTTGTTAATTCATGTTTGTTATGCCGTTTATCTGACTAACCGAAATTACATTATTTTTATATATGACGGATGTAGCTATTCAAACTCTACAGGAAAAGTGTAGCGTAGACTTTCTATAGTGTGAATCAGGCATTACACTCACACACATTCGAATACACCACCGACACCGTTATCTGAGATACTCTTTAACCCCATCCGAACAAAACGACCGTCGCTGAATGCCGAAAGACGAACGACGATCACACACGACAACGGATCGCATTATTTTAGTCAAATATCAATAAGAGGGTATATTTTGATGCAATATTTAACATGACAATATTTGTTTGGAAGATACGTTGGGAGTTCAATTAAAAAGTCATCAATTCAAACCATCAACTTTCAACAATGTGGAGTAACCACACACCATCTGCATCCAACATGCGGAAATTCGCAAAAGGAGGCGTTCCTCCTGCAGTTCAAGCACAGACTACATCGTCTCAAATCCGCGCGCACGCACTTTGTCAACTCCATTCAACACGACATCCTCAACAAACTCGCAGTCAGACACTCCGGACACAATTCCGTGTGTCTGTTGAACGTGTTTTTGCCATATGCGCGTGCTCCCGACATGACTCTCACGTCAAATGCACGCCCGAATGTCGGCGGTGTTTTCGTCACAAGAATTATACCCGAGACTCGTAGGGGAAAGTGGTGTATGTTGAACCACTATTATAATGTGACAAATTCATATTGTATCAAAACATAATGGAACAAATGTTCCTCTAATCGTGGGACCTGAACATGGCACATGTAATAGAGGCCTTTTATGTCTAAAAATCGATTGACGCCTCTAAAGTTTAGGTCCTAACCGGGTCCTTTTCATGCTATATTTCCAAAAGGTCTTGGCTGTGGAAGTGTATGTGTGGCATGGCGACCGGATGCAACCCTAAGATGTGCCGGTATATTGCCATCATCCAGTGTAAGTGTGAAGAGCGATGGAGGGAGATTGAGCTACGAAATCGACATGAGAGGTTTTCATGAAATGATCTTACATTAGGTTTCAATAATATTGAAAACAAATAATTGAAATACCTTTTATTCACTCTCAATTTGACTTTAAAAACGTTAAGATTGAAGGTTCAACCTACACGACATATTTAACTTAACATTTCATCCTTACGTAACATTTCATACTTAAGCTTGAGATGGAAATGATAAATGGCAAAATTGGGCCCGAAGGATTGACCTTCCAAAAATGTGTATTGATCATAGTCATTGTTTAGCCAGCCGTGAATCATTACCGAACTGTCAGTATTTTGTCGGTAATTTCGCCATAATCAATGAAATGGACTATGCATTGTGGACTCATCTATGGTTATATACGTATTTGGCCCTCAAAGACTATTTATTTTTTCTAAAACTAAAATGTTAGCACCAGATTAGGAATGAGGCAGTCAAAATCGATACAAAAGAGCATTTTGCAAGGATAAGCGGCGAATTCATTTCGAATGTGATCGAGATGTTACAGGACCGCTGAATTAGGGCTATCGGGCTAAAAGTAAACTATATATAACAATACAAAACAATTTCATCAACAATTTTGGTCCTTCATAGCTATCAGCCCATGTAGAATGCACAGATTTGAAAAAATCGCACTATTACAGAAGTTATGAGCAAAATTTGGAACTATGTAGGTTCAACCTACACGGTTCTCCTCTACATCTAGCGATGCTGCTGCTGTATGTCTTTTGTGCGTGCGTGTGTGTGTGATTGTGTCTGTCTGACTCCGTGCGTCTGCTGTGTGTGCGCTGCTCAGCGAGGCTGGGCTCGAGCTGATAAGGATGAGAATGCGCTTGTGTCGTACACATGTAATAGACTCGCACACACTCACGCGCGCGCACACACACACACTTGAAAATCTCGCTCGCTTCTGGCTTCTGGCTGGCATCTCATGCGAATGCTGCGCTAGCATCCGGCCAGTTTGCGAGTGGAAGCGGTCGGGAACGTTTCGGTCGTCGGTCTGTGAGCACCGCGAAATCTTCAGTCTTCTTCAGTCGTCGTCTGCAGTCGTCGTCGTCGTCAGTCTCTTAACAGCTCTCGGTCTTCTCGTGTGTGTGTGTGTGTGTGTATGTGTGTGCGTTTCGTTGTCGACGTTCGCGGGTCGCGCGGGTCAGACACGGCCACGGATTCTACCACGTTGGCGTTCGGATTTTCAGTGCGAATTTAACGGCGCGTGTTGGGAGTTTTGAGTTTCATCGCCTCGTCGACACTTCGGCGAACCTTTAGAGATGGATATCAGTGAACACATAACGACATAATGAAAATATGATAGATTGTGTTGTGCGAATGAGATCGGTGAATTTGTTAATGTTATAGGGGAAGATAACCCGTTGTGGATACAGTATTGTTTTTTAACGCATTTGATCAAGATAACATTCATGCGTATACTAATAGAAAGCCAAGAAACATAGCTAACTATTGGTTAAAAAATTAATTCGATGCTGTTGATAACAAACAAGTTATTCAACATTGAAAAATCGTAATTTTTTTTTCAAAAGTACAAAAATTCAAACGGTTGTTAAAACTCGCCAAACTACATAAAAAATCCAAATAAAACTTTTTTTGTTTTCATCGGCATTGCCAACTGCTCCTTGGAAATTATAAGAATAACATCATTATACTGGGAATCGGATGCCGATTTTGTCAATATTTGGTTGATTAACCCTTGAAATGGACTACTGCACGTGAAATCAAGAGACTACTCATCGAGGCCGAATCAAATGATTGCCATCATACCAATTTTGATCAGCAGTAAGAGAAATGCATTGAATTTGCTTAGTTATATAAATATTGCTGCCCAAAATATGTTTTTATGTGAAATAGTTGTACTGGTCGGGTGTCAACAACCGGTGAAATTAGTGTAGTGTAGTGTAGTGAAATTAGATCAATGTTGATTTTTACACATGACAAATGTTATAGACTATACATTCCACGTTTTCGCTAGTGCGTTAGCAATAATCATTGATTATTATAATTATCAATCGTGTTGACATAACGCACAATCGTATTTTTACAGTTTTGATTCATCTGCTTAATTTCAAAAGTTACGGGTGGGTGTTCGCAACCGGGCTATGTTCACAACTAGTGTAACTACCCTACTTTAATATCTAATGAATAAAATTTAGTTTATTAGAAAAACGTGCTGAAATTTGGAATTTCAATGACGGAATGGAGAAATGATAGAATGCTCTGCGGATGGTATTAGTGTATGTGTATAAATGTTATGCTAATAATAATATGTTGATTGTAAAATTTAGTGCATCGCCTCTACGCTACGGAAATCGTGCAGAAAAATTATATCGGTGGATGTTTATCGACAGAATGAATATTATATAGGATTTGTTAATATTATGCTTATTTAGTTCATCGTCTCGACGCTTCGAAAATCGTGCAGAAATGAATATCAGTGAAATTTCCACGACATAATAAAAATATGATTCATTGTTGAGCGGTGGTGCTATGAGTACAACTTGCAACTTGTTATCACTTTTATTTCTAGTGTGACCCTACTTCGTCCTCGTTAGTTACACATGCATACAACTTTGTCAGCTCTGCGTGGCATCTGCATTATGTTCATCGCCTCTACGCTTCGAAAAACGCGCAGAAATGGATATCAGTGTTATGCTATAATGTTATGTTCAATGAACACAATTAAGTTCATCGCTACGAAACTTTGGAAAACATGCAGAAATGGTTATCAGTGGAATTTCGACAAAGAAGTAATAATAATGATATAATGTTCTGAGGATGAATTCTATCAATGTGGTGATGTTAGCTCCGACATACAGTGGCTAGCAATATCAAGTTAACAAGAGACATTCTGAACTTTGGAGCTCATTTTCACAGAATCGAGTGCTCCAAATGACCTGAATCTTTTTTAATCAGAAAGAGCTATATTTTTTTAATAGCTATGCGAAGTTTGAAATCTGTGGTCAACGTAGTATTCGGATGCCTGGCATTTGAACAAGATAACGTCGAAATATTAAGTTAACAAACTGGTTTTTCGTTGATATTATACATTAATAATAACAACAAAAATAATGTCGAAGGTTTTATTTGTAGATTAGGAGTTTCTCTACAAGTTGGAAGAAAAATAATTTGTCAATTTGTTTTTTATATGGTGAATAATAACACTTATATGTAGGTAAAAATGATTTTCGGAAAATTCTGTAGAATACGCACAGTGGATCGGATTGCCTTAAAATTAGCATCGAATGATCAAGATTTAGCCTGGCTTGATAATAAAAAAATCTAGGCCTTGAATTTAAGCCTTTTAACAAAAAAATCTCGAAAATATAAAAATCTTTTGTGACAATAATTTTAAAACAGTTTATTATCCCATAAATACTTGTTTTCAAATTTTATTTTCGAATTTTATAATAGTGAAAGGTTGGGCCTTGACATTTTTTTTGTTTGTTATGATTAATGTATAATATCAACGAAAACCAGTTTGTTAACTTAATATTGCAGCGTTATTTTGGTCGTTATATTGTTCGTCCAGGCATCCGAATACTACGTTGACCACAGATTCCAAACTTGGCAGAGCTATTAAAGAAAGATAGCTCTATCTGATTCAAAAATATTCAGGTCATTTGGAGCAATCAATTCTGTGAAAATGAGCTCCAAAGTTCAGAATGTCTCTTTTTACCGTGATATTGCTAGCCACTGCATTTTCAGCGATGACGAAATACGTTGAGATTCTGGTTTTTAAATCCGAGGTGAAAATCGGATATAAAATCATTACTGTTTCGATAGTGCGATTCATCCCTGGGTGTTTTTAGTTCTCAAGAGGAGGGCTTCGAGATTGAGATGAGTGAGTGTGAATATCTACAAAAATAGTGACAATTGGTCAGTTATAATAATTTCAATTTATGAACTCCTCTAATGAGTACCTTGTACATAATAAACTATGCGCCAAATTGAACATTGCACTCCAACTCTATTGTCCATTGATATTATTCGAATGTATTATTCGTATCGTATGTATTCGTATGTGTGTGTATGTTTTGACGATTAGTCCCATGACGTATGTATGCTCAATGGACGTGTGTGGTATGCAAAATCTATTCCAGCTCCCCCATTGGACGACCGGAGATAAGGCTTCACACATACCCACAAACACGCACGACTCTCGGCGTAATATTACGCCGATGTATGTGAGCCTCCGTCCGACGGATCGGACAATCTCTCGCACAGCCCAGTGACCAGTGGCGATAAGGGCAAACACGCACACACACAAACAGACAGACAGACAGACACATAGACAAACACTCGGTGGCGCACGCGCATTACGAGTCACTCTGCTGAGCGAGCGTGCTAGCGTGCGAAACGTGCAAGAAAAGCACAATCACACACAGACAAGCGCGCTATTACGTACCCCGCATATAAACACGCAAACGTGATGTGCATGGCGCGTAAAATGCGCAGCGCCAGCGCAATGACGACGACGATGCCGACGATGCCGCCGTCAAAGCTGGCCGGCGGTCGGAAGTCCAACGTCGGCAGTGCATTGTTGGCCGGGGCGGTGCTGCTGCTACTGGCTTGCCATATACCGAACGGCGGCGCCGAGCGAAATAGTAAGTGTGTTTGTGTTCGATGTGTGGCGCTGACGATGGCTCAGGCCGATTGCACATTGGCACGAAGAACGAATGTGATTTCGGTGTTATTTTAACGATAAATTGTCTTCAATAGCTGAGACAATGTTATTTTATTTTATTCAGTTGAATTTGTGGCTTCGAAGACTTGCAGACTTGCATTTTCATTCGCCGGTTGTACAAATGTTAACACCTGAAGCCCGATACGAAAACACCGTCGACAATGCGGTTGCTGCTATCGTCTTTTTCCACATAGTAGATACATATATTACCAACCATCCAATAATTTGGTCATAAACAGCGACCTTAGGCAGACCCAACTCATAATGTGAATAAGAATGAAAGCAACACGTTAATTATTAAAAAATTGTAAAATGTCAAGAAGTAGCACAATAATCCAGTTAACGTTTCTTTTTCGTCATAAAAGTGTGACAAGTGACGTTGGTGGAAATACGCTATTAGCCTCACATCATAGTTCCATTAAATGACGATATACCGAAAATGGCGATCTTACAACTTTTCAATGCCCTTCTTATAGGATGGTTTCTTTTTTGCC
>JANTBZ010045915.1:0-11313 GCA_024741255.1 Exechia fusca
GTGGGAACTGTTGGAAGAGACACCGAATAGAAAGGAATTTCAATATTAAGCCAAAACTGGACATACAGCCGAATTTTGTTCCCGAAATATCTTGTAGTTTTCTTCACAACTGACACATCTGACACAATTGAACACGATTTTTTCTGAGCGCTGTTCGAGAATTGAAATGATGCACTTCAGTTGAATAGGCATTACTCTGAACATTACTCTGGATCAAAGGACAATAAGACATTTTCTTGTAGATGATAGAGTAATGTCCATTCAACTTAAGTGCTTAATTACATTCCTCGAACAGTTCTTCGAACATGACTAGAAGTGATCAGACAAATGCGTGTTAAATTTCGCAAGATCCTACAATCAACTGAAAATGTATGTAACTTAGACTGTTAGAACTGTGATATCTTGAAGTACAGTTTAGTGAAGTCACTTGGCTATACTGTTCTACATGGACAAGAAAGAATCTTTCGCGAACAGAATACGGCTGATAGACTCATGGAAATAAACTGAACAGAATGGAACAAAATTAAGGCTTGATGTAGGTAGAGAGCTTACACGTCAGCAGAACCGGCATCATCGGATTGTACAGGAACGCAATCGTCACCGTATAACAGAATCCGAAATTGAACATCGCCTTGCTGGCATCGTTGCCCACTCCCTGATACAATCCACTGACAACCAGCGCCAGAAACAGGTTCATGTAGATCTTTAGTTTCATGTAGCTCTAAGGAAGAAACGAGATGATCAACTCCTGATTCAATGCCCAATTCTTCAACCTCATTCTTACCGAATCCCTAAACATCTGAATCGTTCGCCGTCGATACAATATGCAAAACTGCTCCCACGAAGTCGATGCAGTCTGCAAACCATCGGTAAGGTCGAGCAAAGATTGTCCGGAATCGTCGCCATGGACATCTTGGACCGTATTATTGTTGTTCGGCACATAGTCCGGTGTCCAGGCCAAGCATCGGCCATTGTCAACCAGCTGGATCATGCGATCGATGTGATCCAGACCGTATTCGCCGGCGGATACTTCGATAACTATGAATAAAAATAACAATATTTACAAAAACCATCTTAATGTCTGCGCAAGCGAAAACCCACTAAAATCCGCCGGATTGTACGTCAGCGGGCAGCTCAGCCCGATGCTCTGCACGTACGGCACAATGTTGCCGCCATCGCCCTGATAGACGCACTGGCCGCCGGACACGATGTACACGTGATCGAACATGGCGAAGATCTTGGCGGACGGCGTGTGAATGGCGCAGACGACGGTGCGGCCGCCGTGCGCGATGCGCTGCAGCAGCTGCATGCACTGCGAGCAGGACAGGTCGTCGAGGCCGCTGGTGAATTGTTGGGGTACAAATAGAAGTCATGTTTAATATTTCAGCATACAAATATTATTGAAACACATTGATATTTCGGGCCAACGGAGTCAAAATGTTCAGATTTTTTTAAATCAACGATTCAAAATTCATCGTGGGCAAGGCGATTACTGCTAAACGACGCATTGTATTGAAAAACTGTTTTCTTTTTTAGAATTCTTTTTTTGAATACTTCAATAAATCGCATTACGAAAGTCAAATTGTTAATCGTCGATACAGTAGAACCCGTGTTTTTATAAAAAGTGAATGTTTAGCGAGAAATATCTCATGAATGCGAAACAAATTTGAATATGCCATTAAGACTATTAGGACACTTATAACGCATTTGAAAGTATAAACAACAATTTAATCAAATTTAACACTTATTGTGGCTGTTATGACAAACTTTCGCTTACACCACTTATGCCGTGAATGGTTCAACATATTTTGTTTTTAAATGATGTTGCTGATGCGCGGTAATGTCCTACATTATACGATATCATTGAACTGTGATTCATTGTTTTAGGCCACAGCTATTGAGAAAATTCAATTTTTCGCCCATTTTTGCAAGGCCATAACTCCCAAAGTAAATTTCTGAGATTTTTCGAATATTTTTTTTCTATTATTTTTTCACATTGCACAGCTTAGAAATACAATAAAACAGGAAAAAAAATGGGGCTGGGGCGTTACGTGTTAAGGTTCTCAAAGTTTTTCCATCAAAACTGTATTTATTTTTTGTCGTTTTTGGCACCGGAATTGTACCTGGTACTACTAACAATCATTCCCGGTTCTAGAAACACTAATGCTGATCAATTATAAATTAGAACGGAAGCCTTGGAGCTCGTGTCCATTCACATAAACCTCCTATGAAACGGTCTTCTAGTGAACACCGTTTTTTGAAACACGGTCTCATGAAAGTCCCCCGAAACCTTTTAGAACACGTTTTTCTGTCATTTACAGTTGAAAAAAAAAATATTTTTCAGGTAATTTCGAGTTTTAATATGTAGCATCTTTCGATGATGTCGAAAGATAAAACATAATCATTTTTTTTGGATCGGCTCCATGATGTGTATTATGGTAGAGGAAAACAATATTATTAATGCTGATCGATTGAGTCACCCCGTAAATAAGTAAATCATCCTTGCAATACTTCTGTCGATTTCATACAAAAAAATTCGATGGACCACGAATGGAAATTGAATGTCCATATTCAAAGTGTACAACTAGTCCAATATTTTTATATTCCATGTTCCTCATTAATGAGAAAAAACGGTTATAGTTTAATCTGAGCAATTATTATCGTATCATCACAAAAAGTTAAATCAACTTCGAATTAAGTTAAAAACTGCAGTATAATCGTCGTTTTGATCCCTTTTTTTGGACAACCGTACTAAATCGAAGCTCCTGACCTCGCATTTCGCCATGTTATTTATCAAATAACTGATATTCGCCGGAAAACATCGAGCATCATTTTGTCCAAAATTGTCAAATTCTAGGTGTAGCTTCAGTTCGACGTATATCTCTACGTATACATCGCATCGGAACATACTATTCAATATTGAAATATGTATGTCTTGATCAGTTTTGTGATCGGATGGTTCGTTACGTTTACGTTGTGTAAGATGTTGTGTAAGATGGACACCTCAAAACAAGATGCGTGATCAAGGATGGGACTTAAAAGAACGCGTAGTTCAGACCTGAATTCTAGCAATCACAATAATTTTAGGTTCATGAAAAATTGATATAATGATGACCCCTAAGAATGCACTGTCCGAGTTTTCTACCAACAGGACCAAGGACTCTCAAGATGAAGACATTTTTAAATGTAAACCCGAAAGTAGACAAATGAACGAACAAAACGGCGCATATTTGACCAAATCGGATGATTTTAACCAATTTTAGGACTAAATGAAAATCCACACACAAAAAACACCGCAGTTCATATAAGGTTGTCCAAAAACAACCTTATTTGAACTGCGGAATGTTCGTTATTATCATGCTCACGTCGTCGGCTCGTCCAAGAATATCACCGGCGGATTGTTCACCAACTCCAGGGCAATCGACAGCCGCTTGCACTCGCCACCCGACAGCCGATCGCCCATCGTATCCGCAGCACTTGTCAGCCGCAACAATGCCAATATCTCCTCAATCACCTCCGCCTTGGCCGCCCGGTCCAGACGACGGCCCAACTTCAAGTCGGCCGACATGTGCATTGCCTCGCGCACGGTGAGCTGTGGCTGGTACAGCGAATGCTGCATAATGTAGCGGGACATTTTGCGGAATGAGCGCATTTCGCGGGGCCGTCCGTTCACGTGGATCTCGCCGGACACCTCGGCAGTTCTGTGTGGTATCCGGCACAAACAAAAATTGATCAGCGTATAGGTAGAAACATATATTAAAAAAACAGGCAACATTCAATAGAGGTGTGGTTCGCTAATTAATGTGGTGAAAATACAAACATTTTGTCAGCAATTCCTAACGTACAATTATTCTTGTTCTCATAATCATGACACCTACTGTATATTTATTATTATTCATATCTATCGTACTCAAGTTTTATAGCCATATCGTAAGTGTCAAGCAAGCTCATTCGAATTAGTATAATCGTAGCGAATCACCCGCTCCGGAGAGCTGTTAAAATAACAATAGCTTTGATACGAATTATCACCTGAGCTGCGAGCATTCATCAACATCATCACACACATCAACATCAAATCAATATACAATTAATATCTAAATGCATCATTACTGAGGAGCGTTATTGTGCTTGATTTATGTCATTGGGTGTGCTGCATCAGAGTAAGTGCTATGGCTATGGCATTATTAGAGCTAGTGCGCTCACTTGAAGCCGGCCATGACGTTCAGGAGTGTCGTCTTGCCGGCACCGGAGGGTCCCAGAATGGCGGTCAGCTGGCCCGATCGGAATGCACCGCTGACGCCGCGCAGAATCACTTTGTTGCCTGCCAAGACAGACGATCGATAGGGGTTTGCAGTTGATTTAGTGAGCAGGTGCCAGGTGAATTTGAATTATTTAGCGCATGTGACACACATCCGAGCCAATACAAAATGTGGGTGTATATTACGTGCATGGAATATATACAAACAATTGTGATTCAATGATTTGCGCAGATTGGTTACAAAATGCGGTTTAGAATCGCATGGGAAATGCATATGA
Source organism: Exechia fusca (assembly GCA_024741255.1). Classification (NCBI taxonomy): domain Eukaryota; kingdom Metazoa; phylum Arthropoda; class Insecta; order Diptera; family Mycetophilidae; genus Exechia; species Exechia fusca. The sequence continues at coordinate 4,537 of JANTBZ010045915.1, forward strand.
ATCGACGCATGTAACACATGTTTCATCAAGTCTCGGTCTGACACATAGGGAACTATTATTTCAACGTTTTCTTTATTTTCGAAAATGGTTAAACCTCAAACGGAATGTGTCAAAATCCCAATTCAATCCGACAAGTTCACGTTATTATTATTATGAAGATATAGAATTTCGTGTTATTGAAGCACTGCTTTTTGGTACGACAAAATACCGTCTAGCATCAAAAACCATGATATTTTAGATGACTTAAACTTGATGTATTTGTAATGTTTATGTTGATATGCTCCGGGGATAAATATTTGGCTCGAAATAGCAAAAATGAGTCCTTTTTTATGTGTTGAGGCCAAAGAAGAGAACTTGGAAACACGTTTTTACACTGTTATGAAATTTTGAAAAAAAAAAATTGTTTCCTTATTATTTATCAGACCGGAGACACCTGTGTTAATAAGATAATTGATTGAATCTTCAGAACTTTCGGTATGTTTCTTATGAATCGAAAGATGCTATCTGTCATTCAAATTTGGAATATTTTCTATTCACATTTGAGTCATCGGTACGTTTTTATGAATTTCAGAAAAATAAAAACAGTGTTCAGAACATGGATGACCTCTAGTGAATATAAACATTCACAGGACGCAGTTCAAAATATTATTGATTTGAATGAGTTATATTCCTAACTACGAAATGTAGACTAATTTGTTCAACCAATAACTGACCTCATACAACGTAACGCGACGGTGTCATTTGATCATTTTTTCTTTGATATTACTCGATCCCTATGTGCTCAATCTGAATACTGTTTTTTTTACTTTGTACGTTTGATTTTTCGTAACACAATACAATATTTCTCTATTTTGTAGGTTGAAAATACCTATCATATATCTGGTCTCAAAGTTAAATACAATTTCGTCTTGTACGGGAACAGTTGAACTGAAAAAATGTATTACGAAAATGTGTAGTCCTTACGAATAAACGATTTTATATAGCAGAAAGGCAAATGAACTTCTATTCATGGTACATGTTTGAAATGTGGGTGAATTATGTTCTTTGTGAAGCTGAATAGAGTGAAATGTTTTCAACAATCATATACATACAGTTGCAAAATAATGGTCGATTAGATCAAACCAAATTAAGATGAAATATACTCCATTTACCTCCCAGATGCGGCACCGAGTACGTGACGTCCTGGAAATCGATGTTCACCGGTGCACGTTTCGGCAAATACTTCAGGCCATTCGCTCCGATGTTGTCGGCCTGCTCATCGGACGTCGCCGAGTGCGTCGTCGTCGATGTCACATACGACTGCATTTCGACGACGTCGATGCTGATTTCGTCTGTCGCCGACTGCATGTTGGCATTTGAATTGACTGTATTCACACACTGCCTGACAAATGTTTTGTTAAGTGCTCGAACGTGGTTTTGGTGTCGATATGTTGATCATTGAAACGTCTCACTCACTCAGTTCGTGTCGTGTTATAGAAACAATAGGAGACGTGTCTTATTTTCATTTTGATTCGTCACTCGCATTGCGGGTTCAAAGTACGAGCCGAGTTGGCGGCAATTTAAAGCACACTCGACGTAGACTGTGTGCGTGTTCGTAGCCGGCACATTCGGAACATGTGTTCGAGTGGAAAAGAAAAAAACACATCGTGGTGCACGTCAAGTCAACCCACATATGCTTAATTCAATTATTCGTTGTCAGTGTCGGACAGCACAAAATGCTCGTTTTGTATGAGAGTTGAGGCTCGGAGGCGATGCAATAAAAATAAAGAGTTGAACATATCTTCGTCGTTAGTGCATGAATTCGTTAGTGGATCAATTCAATCTTCTCTCGTGATTGATTCATGGTTTTATACGGAATACTACCCAAGGTCATTAATTTGAAACATGCTCTATTTTTCAGTTTATAGGAGAACGGATATCTGCACAATAATTGTAATAATGCAGTTTCGTCAGAAACAAAAATTTTATTTTCTACGAAAACATTGTTTGAGTAAAGTCTTATTCGCATCTAATGCTGGTACCTCTACTTTTGACCAAAAAAACAAACGCCATACCGATTCTCGTGAATTTTTTCGAATAATGAGGATTGTATGGATAGTGAAATGAAATAGTTATCCTGGTAAATTTTGTTTGTGTTTCATGTTGGGTTGAAGGATCATGACTTCTATAGATAGAATCAAATAAAATACTCAAATAAAATACTAGTACTCGAATAAAATGTAATGGAAAAGTCCTCGCAGCATTCGACAAAAAGTACGGTTTTTGGTTTTCAGGGTCATCAGTAAAGGCTCCACCATAAGAGGAGGTTAAAGTCTCACCTTACCTCACACAATTTTACGTAGATAAATTAGATGAGTGTTTTCTCATCAATACTGATCATTACAAATCTGTGCCAGGGCTAGTGTCCCTTCTCCTATACACAGAAAGTTAAACATGTTTCAAATGAATGGGCTGGGCTAGTATGTCTGTTCCTAAATTTGCATATCACTGATTTGAACCTGAGATCGTGAACGTTCCACATGTCACACACCTTCGGAATGCTCTACAATGTATCAGTATTAGACATTTCCACATCATATATCAGCACGATATGTGTTTATTGATCCGAGTCTCAATTGCACTGTTGTGCAAAACGCACAATAGAATAGACAGCCATTCATCATGCAATATTTTGTCGCATATAACCCACACAAACGCAACACATATCATCATCGTCGACGACGACGACGACGACGTCACAGTTGACTCCACATCTGATTCAGCGTTTGAGCACACATGTGTGTGAGTAGCCGGCGCATTTAATTGCTCCCACGATTACGTTGTCGGCCACAGGGCGTGTAAATGTGTGTTTGTCAAACTTATGTGTGTGTGGCTTGCAGCTTGCATCGTTCCGCAAACAAACCTACGAGCAATTACGGTCCACACCAACTGCTATAAGCAAATAAAAATAAACGCAGACACAAAACGCATCAGACAGCGCAGACACCATAACTCAGACTGATGCGAGCGAGAGACGGTTCAGAATCCAGTATGTAGATACAAATATTTAGCTGGTAATGATGATCAATTATCGTGATCACAGCTGAGTTCCCACAACATTCTGTATTAGGTGCGTACAATAACTATAACTATAATTGTATGTTTATGTGTGTTATGTCACTCCAATTTGAATCACGAACACGAGAGTCTAACGAGGCGATTATATCCGTAATAAGCATTATACTAGATCAACAATAATGCGCGCGCTTTACTCGACAAAATCACACACACAACAGAGACGCGAACAATTGAGAGCACCGCCTTCAATTGCCTACACACTTCCACACACACACACACACACACACCCGATAGCAAAGCGGCCCGACAACGGATGAGAACAATTCTGGATGATCACGACCAGCACCAGCAGCAATCAACACGACCGTTCACACTGACCGACGACACGCGATTGAATGGCAGCGACGATTGAGTCCGACGATGAGTCTATGTGAGTGCAATTGTGGGCGCTGCGTCGTCGATTTGCACACACAATGCACGCGTCGGCGTCGCGACGACGAAGACGTCGGTGTCGACGTCGACGTTCAGCGATGTGTTCGTTGACCCGTGTGTGTGTATAACAGTTGGACGTCGCGACGCATTGCACATTGAGCACGTGCTCATCATGCGCATTGCGCTTTGTTGATAATATTGTATGCAAATATGGCAGAGTAGAGTAGAGTAGATGTCCCTTCAATCGGACACTCTTTAAATATTTTAATCGACAAAGAATATAAAAAGAATATTCTGATTTTGATGCGTATGCTCAAAAGCACGATTCAATAATAGATTTCAAATTTGATAAGTTATAGCTGATTTGGTAAAACGGGCAACTATTTTTTTAGATTTCCGACGAAAGCAGGCAGGTTTACGCGATGGCAGATCGTGCACAGACCACATCAACACGATCCAAATAATCGTTGAGCAAACGCACGAATGGCAGGCGCTCATCTTCTTGCTGTTCGTAGATTTTGAACGGGCCTTCTATTTCTATAGCCTGGACCGAAACGCGATGTGTGACATTCTGAGAGCCAGGAAATTCCGCATAAGCTGCTAAACATCATACAGTCGATGTACCGAGAAGCGTATTTCACAATGGACAACTTGGACGTGAGTTCAATGTTGGGTCGGGTGTGAAGCAAGGTTGTATCCTCTTTCCATTTCATTTTCCTACTCGTATTAGACAGAGCTATTGCCTGGCCTGTGGATCAACGTAGCGAAGATCTATCTATTGCGGTTGAACCCAGATCCCGGAGATCCCACGTAAACCCGCAAGTCATCGAAGGCGAGCCCGTAGAGCGTCTGCTACCTGGGATGAAGGAAGGAGGTCGGTGCCAGTATGTGTGCAGAGATCCGCATCAAGAAGGCACGCCAGGCATTCGGAATGCTGAACGGATTGCAGGTGGGATGACAGTCCGCAGGCCATCCCACCTGAAGAGAAACCTGAAGCATCGATTTTTCCGGTCGAACGTCATGATTGTCTTCCTTTACGGATGCGAAACATGGAAGACGACAGACTCACTAACGCAGGGCCTGCAGGTAGTTGTGAATTAATGCCTCAGGAGCATTTTCCGAATTCGCTGGCCGTCCAGGATCAGTAATAATGAGCTGTGGCGCATCGCCGGAATGGAACGGGTCGAGACAACGATCTTCCGATGAAAGTGGTTTTGGATAGGTCATACACTGTGGATAGGCCATTCACCATCGCGTACGAGACCCTGGACTGGAACCCGCCGGGTCGACGAAAGCGAGGTAGGCCGAAAGACACCGATAGGCGATCGATCGTGCCTCAAGCAGCGGCCGACAGTAAGACCTGGTCGCAAGTGAAGGATTTGGCTCTCTTAAGAAGTCTCGCTAAATGCATTAAAGAGCCAAATTGGCATGAGTGGCAAATCAAATGTAGAAAAATATTTCTCATTTTCTTTTGTAACGAAATGTAATGTTTAACACGAATATAAGTATTAGATTGTTGTAATGTTATTTTTCATCGAAATACTAAAGTATTTGTGAAACAAGAAACATGCCCCTTCAATATATTATTGAAATATATTATTGAAATTACTACTCAATTCGACAGACTGATTTGGGCATCGCATTTCAGTTATTCCGGAAAGTCCGAACCGTTAGGTAGTTTTTTAGATGCAATTTTTTATGGTTATGCATCAAAGATATTTCATAGGACCCAAATCAAAAATTGACATCGATAGGACTTTTGGTTCGTTCGATATTTCATATCAATTGAAGCCACTTTTGATATTATGGCGGAATAAAAAACATAGATTTTCGTTTTTGTAAACGCTGTATTCTATGGGAAAATGGGGCCAGAGTCGAACCATGTTTTCAGAAAATTTTATCAGGATTTGGCCCCAGCAAAAAAAAAATTCACTTTTTTTTCCAAAATTCCGTACTGACCATTTGGACACCGAAGACTCCCAAATGTGGCAGTTACAGACGAAAACACCTATAATTCCACAAAATTAGGCCGGAAGACTGGAAAGCACGGTTGCTGGAAATCAATCATACCCATACCCTATATAAATTTAAAAAAATGATCGATTTTTTATATGTTATGTTTTTGGACATGCGAAAGCTAATTGTAAAATGTCTGCCTCACGACCTAGAAATCGACCAAAATGTATACGATGTGTTATTTCTGATGAGTGTTTTGGGTACATCGGAAGCAGTTAAGCTATTTGTTTATAATATTGTGACAATGGATGTTCCATGACACCATCACCTCTTTCCGGAGTCGAATTGGTAGTCATCTGGGTGAACAAGGAGGAAATAAACCTCTACGATAGTTCGTAATAACACAACAATCGGATGGCGTCTATATTTTAAGACTCAAACGAATGATTTTCAATCGGCAAACTGAAAAAGAAAAGATAGACGAATAAATTTAATGTATGGAGCCGCTGAAACCTAGAACGGACAAGAAATGCTTCACATGGCGAGTTCAAATGTGCTGTTTCACCAAGTCAATACGCTTTTTCACATGTGGGTGAAAATGATGGCTAAAATCAAAGGAAAGAGCTATGAATTGAGACCTTGTTCACAGTATTATCCGGATATGGCTTTTATTGACAATCGCTGGAAAAAAGACTTGGTACCGATAAAATAAATATTGCAGGAACATTTATGATATTTTGAGGCAAAAAAAAAGTTCTATACGAATGACATCGAAAAGATCGCAAAATTCAATAGAACTGTGTTGATTATTCTCAAATAATAGTGTTAGTGACGATCACTTGACTGTGACGTTCGAAATAAAAAAAACTGCAAGGATGAAGACAGCAATGACCCGTCTTATTTATGAATTTAGAGGATCAATTGATGTTTCGTTCAATTTGATTTTATTTTGTTTCAGATATTATTTCACGTGATTCCGACGAATCAATAAATTGCCTATATCTTTCAAATGAATGCCGATAAAAAATGCTTAGCGAATATCCCACATAAAAATTCACCGACTGCCGGTATTAGTATTCCTTAGTTGATACTCCCGATACGAGTGCAATATTAAAACACCATAATGCAACGGACTAATCGGTATCTGCTGAATAACTAACACGTAGGTATAATTCAAATGTCTTTAATACAAATAGTTATAAACACAACAATTACAGTCTATGGGAGACGGGGGTAACTCTATCATCAGCAAGACGACCACACATACTACACACGACGACGACACGACACAATACACAACACGAACGACCAGACAACTACAACAGACACAAA
>JANTBZ010045926.1:0-11309 GCA_024741255.1 Exechia fusca
GTTTCCAGACCTCAGAAATATTATCGCTGGAAAGGGACTTGGTGACAAAGATATATTGTATGAAAAAAGGCGTATTTAGAGGCAAAAAAGAAATCGTTCTATACGAAGGACATTGAAAAGTTGGAAGATCGCAAAATTTATAGTATCGTCCTTTAATAGAACTGTGTTGAGTATTCACAAATAATTTCATCTAAAAATTGTGTCCTACTACCAAACGGCACGGACTTTCCGGACTAACTGTTAATGCATCATTTTGCACCCAGTTTTAAACTGACCAAAAATGACGTGGACAAGGACCGTCATAAAAGAAGACCAAGACACTGTGTCCTGACCCGACACCCCTTAATAGGGTATAACGGATGTATGTATGTATGAATGATGTTCATTACAATTGGTGTTTGTCTCTTACTTTTCCTACACGTAAAAGAAGCATAATTTCGTGTATGTTTCAAATTATTGAGCTACAATAATAGTATTCAGTTATCCGAATTGATCAACCAAACATTCGTATTAGTTAGACCAAACTATCGCCCAACTAACAGTGCACTTTTCCTCTCGAACGAACCCCGATGGTGAATTTTGAAGTGTGCATAATATATCGTATACTATGTTGAGGTTGAAAAGTCCAGCGCACACACAGTGCACGCGTCCCCAATGTATTGAGTGTTTTGTCCACCGAGCACTGCCGGTTTGGTCTCTAACTATATAGTATACAATCTACATCAATGGATACCATCAGTAAAGCGTGTACGCGCGCACTCAATTTGGTGTCTGTTTTTTGTTTTTTTTGTTTTTACAAATTCTCGTGTACGGGTCCAGCCGTATAATTTGATATCGAAATTGCGCATGCAGTACAGTTGTGTGTTGGGTATGTGTGTGTAGGTTCATCTCAGAAGTGTGTGTAAATGTGTGTTCGAGCTGAGAGTGCTTTTCATTGCTTGGTTCATTATCGTTACAGGAAGGTATACAATTGTATAGTATTTGCGCGATCATGCGTGCATGATGATGTGATGCATATATGTAGTTTAGATCCCTGCGGTATGTCCCCTCATCCGGCTATGCGTCCTGCTGATGATACTCCAAAATCTTTCCCGCCTGCTCGATGCCCGACAAAAACGCCCCATGTGCCGTCGAAAAATACCGATCGTGCACCGCCTCGCCGGCAAACAGAAGCAGAGGTTTTTCGCCGCTCTCCGCCTCGTCGGTATCTTTCCTCCCCCACTCCGCCTCCCGTACCGGCTCCGCCAGCGTTCCACTGCCCGTCCCACTGCGATCGCATCGCGTACTAATATAACTGTACGCTCCGCGCACAAATCGATTCCGCAGCCAGCGCGTGCAGAAATACCGCTGCGGCTGCGGCACCACCTTGCCCGTGAACTGTGCCAGCAGGGCCACCAAATCGCCGACAATCTGCTCGTCACTCAGGCGCTCCATGTCGCGCGCCCCTTGCCCGCCGACCCAGGCGAGCAGCGTGTTCTCGGGACCCGGTCGCATCACATCGAAGCCGCTGATGTGCCGCGTCCAGCCGCTGTTGTCGTACGGCTCCGCCTTGAACACCAGCTGGATGCCGTCGAGTGGCGCCCACCATGCGTCGGAGAACTGGAGGAACAGCTTGTTGATTGTGCCGAAGCCCAGATCGCGGATGGCCTGTTCGTGGAGTGCGGGCAGCGCGGGGCGGAAGAGCGAGCGCTGCAGTCCGTATTTGAGGGAGCCCAGCGAGAAGGTGCAGATCACGTGGCGAGCGTAGAACCGTTCGCCATCGGCGCAGCCGACGCGGATTACGGGGCCGCTTTCACCTTCTAGCTCCGAAGTTCGCTCGATTAGCTCGACGTCGCGACCGAAGCGGAAGCGGTCCGGTCCGATGTCGGCGACCAGCGCCTCGACGGCGGAGCCGAAACCGCGTCGGAAATTGTAGTGGGCCTGGCAGCTTTCGCCGTTGTAGGAGTATTTGCCCCAGCTCTTGGCGGAGACGTCGTCGAGGGTGAGACAGGAGTTGTCGATCACCTGGATCATGAAGATGATGGAAACGAAGAGATGATATTAGGGGGACCTTCGAATATTGCGACTGGCATAGTAATCGAATAATAAAATTAGAAAGTTCTCCATTTTTTAAAGTACTTTATCAATCGATTCCATAATATGTATTGTCCGATAAATGCAATACTCAGAACAATTGAAAAATAATTGAAAATATTGCAACTAGTTTTGATTGAAGTATTTGTTTCTACTTGACTTTTTCGGCAATATATTCGATTTTTTGGGAACGTAAGTTATGTTATAAGTTATAAGTTATAAGTTATAATATTGTACCGACTACCCGTTCAAAAAAGAAAGAGAAAGAGCTAGATAGTTACGTACGATAGTTACGTACGAGGTGAGGTTCACGCTCCATATCAACTCAACAAGCTGCTTCGAAATGCCTTTACATGGATCTCGGCCTTTCCAGGAATCAACAATAAGAAATGTTACATATTGTTAAATCCTGGAAAGGCCGAGGGCCGGAACTTAAATCCTTGAAAGGCGACGGCCCGGAACTTAAGGGCCTAAATTGTACGTTTTAGCGTCCTAAAATAGTGGCTGAAAACAGTGAAAAAGAGTCTAAAAACATGAAAAAGGGTCTAAAAACCATGATTTCTCGATGGTGGGCAAGTTTTGCCTAAACATTTTGACGATATATTTTGAATCAATTTCGAAATGGTAAAATGCAATCGATAGTCCATTTATCTGGCTATATTTTTGCTGAACATTATCAACCTGTATCAACATTATCTGTGCATCAACCTATACTCCATGTTGCTTTGCCCGGCCCGTCCCGTACGATTGCTGAATATATCAAACGTTATAAATTTATTTCAGACAAAATGACAAAACTATCCGACATTACGACGACTAAAAGACAGACATTTCTAACGATAAATTAACAATGGTGCACGGTGCACACCAGGCAAAGAACACCGCGCACAGCACAATTGCACGGCATTTATACCCGTTTCCTAAACAAGAACAATATTCAAACTCTCTCATACGGGAAATACGTAGCGCACTAAACGCGCACTAGTTTAGGGTAGAAGGGACCGTTCTGACAGCAACACTCCAAAAACCGAGAGCATGTTTATTTTACGATTTGAAAATATGGGGGGTTAAGTTTGGCCTCCAGTCAATTGTGTCCAAAACTATAAAATTCTGAGTCGAAAAATAACATATAAGCTTCTTTCATGCTCATTCAAACGAACATAACCGCTAGAAACCAAGAAATATCATCATGGCCTCTATAATCTGGTTTCGCGTGTGCAATAAATTGTTATAGACATTTTCCCTATGAAAATGGACAAACATATTTTAATGATATGTTTTACATAAAAGTCTTATTGATACATCATAAAGAGGCCAGGAAAAACTTGCCTGGCCACATAAATAGATTCGGCTAGACAGATAAATTTCGCTTCGAAGCCCATCATTCGATTTTTTTGTTACATCAAGCGTCACATCAAGCGTTTGTGATATAGCACTTCAATGAGAGATGATTTGTCAAAGCAAACACATCAAAAACACATATAGAGCTATCACTTTTGTATTCAAGGCCCTATCGGAACGGAATCTATATTGGTATTAGGAGTCCTATGAAATGAACACAATAATTAAGTCGAATATCATCATTTCAACGGCCTAAAATGGCCGAGGCATAACTTGCCCCCCGCAAAACTTGCCCCACTTTACCCTATTTCGTAAAAATGGGTTGAAAGACGACGTGAAATTGGTTCTTCATGAAATTATCGCCCTACGCACATTATTTGCTTGGATACTGGTCGCATTAAGTGATTTATTTTTTTCAGAGAAATTATCAAAAAGATTTAGATTTTTTTTCGAATAACTTATAAGCGATTTTTGTTAAAAAAAAAAAAAATTCACCTATGCATTGATGAAAAATTGCAGAGTTTTTAAAGGGCCTAAAATGGCAAAATAGGATCTAAAAATAGTTGAAATAAGGCAAAAAAGGCGAAAAAGGGTCTAAAAACGGGTTTATAGATGAAAAAGGGCCTAACGTCCAAAAAAGGGCAAACTTAACTTCCGGGCCTTGATAATAACATAGCTCTTTAGCTATATTAACTTGCAAGATACATTTTAAGACCTCGTAGCTATCTTATTTGCTTGGTACAATATTGTCACTCACAGCCTTGATTCAATATTTGCTGGTCGGGTCCATTGTTGGCGTTTGAACGCAAAGCGTAATGCTATTAACCTTCTTGCACTTGTTTGATGTTCAAACATAGAAGTTACACTATCTATTCGGAAGCCATGACCGAGCAAGCGATCCAATTGTGCGATCGGAAAAAAGACAATAAACCAAATCAGTTTCCCTCACCTGAAATCGCACGTGCCAGTCGAGTAACTGCTCGGCCTGCCGCCGTTCGTCCGTATCCACCAATCCAGCCAAATACGGCCGAAAGTGCTCCTGCAGGAAACTGGACACGGACGCCGGATATGCTCCACTGTCTGGCGCCGGTTGAACGCTATCCGACTCAGCCGCCGGCCTCGCGTACTTCTCGCACTCCGTCAGGATCTGACCAACCAGAAAGTCCGTTTTCTTCACCAAATACGCGTCTAGAACGACGCCATCGTCGCGAATGAAGGCGCCCAGGCCCTCCTCCGACTGCTCGTCGGACAGGAGATTGTGTCGCTCGGCGACCGTGTGCAGCCGGTTGCATTTGCCGTGCAGCCATTGGGCGCCCGAATCGACAAAGTTGTGCGCATCGATCACTTCGGAGACGGCAGAGTTGGACGCTTCGTTGTTGTCATCTGTCGTCTTCGCCGTTGAGCCGGTTGCGAGTTCGATCAAATTCCGCGTGTTCACTCGTCCGCCGGCCTTCGATTGCCCCTCGAGCACCAGGCAGGTCTGACTGGTGCCACTTAGCCGGCTGGCCGCTCCGAGGCCGGCGAGTCCGGCACCAAGGACCAGCACATCGTAGATGGTCGGCAGCAGCGGTTGGGTGGCAGATGGGATTTGCGCCCTGGGTAGGAAATAATATATGATCTCGTTAAACGTGTTGGCAAAGTTCGAGCGAATTGCTCGCTGAACTCCGGCTTGTATCCGGGTCGAGTTATTAATTATTTATTCGTGTCGACCTTGCGCTTGGCCACTCGAGTACTGCTGGACCAGCATCAGCACTCTGCACTGTGCATTATGCATTATGCATATTGCAGCGAGCATAATTACGCACGTAATTAGGATTCGTTTGCGTTCGTTGCAAGTTTGCCGAGTGTGTGTGTGTGGGTATTTGTGTGTTTTTGACGCAAAAACTGTTTATTTTAGCACGATGCCCTCTCGAGCGCGGCACCAGCACTTTCTGGCGCCAGCACTCTTCAGAACTCGAGAGGGTACTTCGGGGCATATTTGCGCGCCATTGCATTAGGCTGGAGCGGTTACTATACTTATGATATACAATTTGTAATTCCGATTTTATAGTATCGCGAAACATGAACCCTAAAGTGTACGGCGTACGGCCCTACGATTTAACTTAAAACATTAAAATAGTATTCAATTTATGAACACTTCATGAACACCACAACCATAACCGTTTCAATAAATGTTTCCTCGTTATGGACACCCTACACAACAGTAAAATATTAGGTTTGACCTGTTAATCATTTTTTTAAATGATTAACAGGTTCTAATATTATACTTCATAACGACTACTGTCGGCAGACCGAACTTGTGACTTTGAAAATGTTGATGGCAAAACGTTGGGGTTTCTACTAGCTACAAGAACAAACAACATTTTTTTGAAACAAAGTTGAGGAAGATAATACTTACACGTCTATCGTAAACAACATTCATTTGAATGCGCACTATCGAGCAGATGTAGCGGAATATTATTATATTTTTTATTATTATATTATATTTCCACAATACGTATTTTCATCGAAATACAAAATCGTGCATTGTACGTTAACATTAATCACGCGATAGTCGTGTTCGTATCTACTAGAATAGATGTCCAATATGGAAAAAATACTCGTTTGTATTGTGATACTTTGAAATATGTCTAATATGTCTAATGTCTACAGTACTACCAGTATAATACGACCATATTTTGTAACTTCATTCAATTTAAAATTCGAATATGAACAATTCATAGGACGCCTCCCACCAATATAGATTCCGTTTCGATAGGGCCTTGAATACAGTATAGCTTGAAACATAGACCCGATTCGGGCCAATAATGATCAGCAAAAAAATAGCCAGATAAATGGTCTATCGATGGCATTTTACCATTTCGAAATTGATTGAAAATTACAGACGTGGGAGCTCCTCAAACTTGTTAGGCAAAACATGCCCCACCTTGCCCTACATGTCGGTTCAAATTCGTCCCCAATGCATTATGCAAATTTCCATCACCTATTTTTCTGATATTTTCCAAATGCATACAAAACAATCAACGCTCCTGCCTACACACGGCTCCCCGGCACTTGTCACACGAGCACATGCACAAACACATATAATAATTTTGAACAGAAAATCAATAATAACAACTCAACAACGTGGCAACTCAAGCGGAACGTAAACGAGAGGACTTTTTATACACACACATATCAAAAATACATAATCGTACAGCAGAGTGGGGACATTTTCGATAACGCGGTCATATGTGCTGTGTGCTCTCGCGTGGTGCTTTCGTGGCGAGTGGTGGTGCACTATGCCATGTCGTTTATTCATCGAGCGCATAATCCACCCGACCACCACCACCACCTGCCCAATGCACACACTTACTCAGCATAGAACTCAATCAACCGATCGGCCTCACGCCATCCCGACTCCACCGCTCCATGCACCGTCGACCAGTGCCGCTCCGACGTCGCCTCGCCGGCAAACTGCACCTTCGGCACCGCCCTCTCGCCCACCTCCCGGCGCCACAGCGGCTCCGCCAAATCCGCCCGTCCCACCTGCAACTCATCGGCCAGCAGCGTCCGATACGAGTACGAACCCAACGCGTTCACCTCACGATCCCACTGCGAGCGACGCACCCCGGTCGGACCCTCAGCGGGCAGCCGCCAATCGCCAACGAACATGCGCAACATGCGCATCACCGCAGCCGCCACGGTGGCCTCAGGCAGGGCGGCCATCCGCCTCGCTCCCTCTCCCGTCGGCCAGACGCACAGCATCCGCGGATGATAGTCGACGCGATAGATGCCACTCACCGACAGCAGCCACTCGTCATCGGTTCCGCGCAGCTCCTCGGCCTCCTCGGCGCGCCACAGCGCCGTGAACCCGGACCAGCCGCTGGCCGGCCAAAAGGCCTCCGCAAACTCCACGTACACCTTGGCAACGGTGCCGAGTTTGTGCCCCTCGATCGCCTGCACCTTCGGTCGGGGCAAAGCGGGTCGGAAAATAGCCTCGTGATGCTGGCGCAACACTCCCAGCGAGCCGGTCCAGATGACGTGATCGGCAATGTGCGTGGTGCCGTCCGAGCAGTGCAGATGGACCTGCTTGTCGGCCGCCAAGATTGCGGGCGACTGCCATTCGATGCGCCGCACGGTGCGTCCGAACTTGATGCGCTCCTCGAGCGGAATGGGCGTGGCCGCTTGCTCGGGCAACTTGCGCATCAACACGTCCAAGATCGTTCGGTAGCCGCGTCCCTTCCACGTCCACAGCTGGTTGCCGGCGCACTCATCGTAGTCGGGCTGGCCGTGGCCGGCGGACAGGTCCAACCACGAGTCCGAAGCCTCCATGACGTTGGTGATGATGGCCGCAGCGTCGATGAACTCTTTGGCCAGCGCGTCGTCGTTGCCCAGAATCGCGGCGAACTCGCTGTCGTCGTGGCGAAGGTGGTCGAATTTCGCCAGCGTCAGTTCGCCGACGCTCGCCCTCGGTTGGGCGGCCACCTCTTCGTCGGTCAGATCGAGCTGGTCGATGAGCTTCAGCATGGTGAGGCCGTCCGGTTTCGGGATGTGCGTGCCATTGGAGCGGATGAACTCGGAGTGGATTTTTTCGGTGGAGCCGGGCTCCAGGAGGTTGAGCTTGCTGGCCAGCGCGAAGACGACGTTGTTCTGTTCGCCGTGGCACCTGGAAGATAGTGGGTGGTAGGTAGATTTGTTGAATATGTGGTTTTCTTGGGAATGAAATGTGTGAAATCTATAACCGGTGTTAACGAGCCAACTTGCTAGATACGAGTTCTTAAAAGGTCTGTCGGGGTCTTGAAAGGTTATACAAGGTCTTGTAAGCGCTAACAAGCTATTCACGAGGTCTTGAAAGTCTTATGAGGTTTTAAAAGGTCTTACGATGTCTTGAAAGGTCTAACAAGGCCTTAAAATGCTGATTGACAAGTTACGAGGTGTTAAAAGAGCTATCAAGCTCAGTCACGAGGTGATAAGAATGTTGCCCTAGCCCTTTCCTGGATTTAACAAGAAATATCAATAAGGTCCTTTTAGAGGCACTCGAACCAGCTTGTTAAGTTTATATGGAGCGTTCAAGCTCACACAGCGTATTTTGTTAGCTCTAGCACTGCCCCTTTCATGTACTGGTAGTCGGTGTAATAGTATAACGTTTGTATAACCTTGTTAAAAATATTCGCGGGTTGGGCCCATTAAAGCAAGAACACACAACTCAAATGTGGCTGGCCAAAGACTTGAGTTGTAATGAATTAATCAAGCGCAATCTGATAAAATCATGATGTTTTTGATCTCATAAAAGCGCGAACTGCGATCGGTTTTATTACTGGCTCAAATCCAGTTGGCCATCAAACATTTAGTTATGGTTTCAATAATATTTTCACTCACCATTGGGCGCCCATGTCCAGGAAACCGTCGCCGTGCGCCACCGTGTTCACACGGCCGCCGATGCGCTGCTCGGCCTCCAGCACCGTAACATCGGTGAAACCGGCCGCCATGAGGCGTGTGCCGGCCGCAATGCCGGCGGCACCGGCGCCAACAATCACAATGCGCTTGTCCATGATGTTGTGTATAGATATACAAGTGTACGATGAATGACTACAAAGGTCCACACGTGTTGCCGGCCTGTTGTGTACAGTTGGACTGTTTGATTTTCTGCCTTGCGATTTTGTGTATTTATAGTGGCTGCTTTGCGTGCGCGCGTTCGCAAATGTGTGAGACACTGCAAAGTTGTTCTAATCTAATCACTACCGCAGACAAACATACAAATACCGCACGCAGAAAGAAACCACACAGACAACGATAATGTATGCGGCCGTTTAGTTACTAATATATAATGAATAATAAGTATGTACATATAAATATTAGAATGTTAGGTCAAATGTTGAGTACCGCAGAGATAGGGATGGATTTCGGTATTGGTTCGTATGAGTATAGTAAATTACGCACTACGACGTCACTAGCAAACGCGCACACACGCACTATAAATCTATAACGCTATAATGCGTGACGTCTTTTGTGTCGTAGTCGAGTGTGCGATAGTTATGGTAAGACCAAATAATACGCGTGAAACACCCCACTTTTCGCCCACTCGTCGCTCACTATGTTCTAACTGGGGCACAAATGTGACGATTTCAATTGCTCGATTCGATTGTTGCGCCCCCGGTTTTTGCGTCTCATAATCGCCCAAATAAAAATAGTTGGCGCGCACTCAACAACGAAACAACCGAATACAGCGCCGCCGTCGGCGACCGCGACCGCGGCGGCGGCAAACGTTCGACGTCGACGGAACGCGATGGCGCGTTTTCGCGTGCACCCTGGCCATCTCGGTCGGGCCGACTGACGCAGTGCAGCAGGCGCCCAGCCAGCTCACCCAGCGATGATGGCACGGGGTGCAGCAGCGCAACCGGGTGCAACTCAACACGTAACGTACCGCCTTGACAACACACCGTGGTCAAAGCGATTATGCTGCTAAACGACGTATTGTATTGAGAAACTGTTTGTTTAAGAATATTTGTTTCGTATCGCAAGCGCAATGAACGCGATGCATCGTCTGGAGCGTGCAGGTCCAACATGCCTACTCTAGACCAACTCGGCCCGTCATAGCCCGTCATAGCACGAGGAAGAACGAATTCGTATCGCAAGCGATGCAATAAACTTATGTCGTCTGGAGCGTGCGCACCCGTCTTACTATATACGCATGCTCCTAATCTGACAAATGAAGTACGAATAGGAACACATAGTCATTCTGACCTCCCGGGATAGACGATTGAAGTTCGCAATACTTCATACCTCGCTCCCTGTATATTTATGAAATGTGAATGTTTATTGAGAAATAACGCATATTCACTACTCTACGTCATAATAGTGCACACACCTTGAAAATAGCATTAATCGTGATCTCCCATTTAACAGGGACACCTTCTAAAATTGTAATGATGCAGTTTTGTTCAATTAACATCTTTTTATTATATTGTTTTCCTTCACCATAAACAATTTGTACATGGAGATGAGGGAGAATTTGTGTCCACTTGAGTGGACACGAGCACCAAGCCACAGATCTGGGCCCACTATGCTATGCTACCTTAGTACACGACAGCTTATTAGCTATGGCAGAGCTTTTTTTGCTGCGTGATTATTTGTGACCCATATCGAGTTACACCATTATGCATTTGACTTGACTTTCATGCAGGTAACAAATCGCAATTTCAAGTGTGGGAAAGATGAAGCTCCTACCGAAAGTCCAAAGTTCAAAGCTCAATCAAAGCCATTCGATGTGAATGTGCTGGTTTTGAACTATGTACCTCCCCGTAGTCGCACTGTGTTACCACTTTGCTAAACGGCTTGCTATATCTTTCAACTGTGGCCAAGCACGTCCGAAGAAATACCTCCCAAACATGGAAAAGTGTTAAACCCACATGCAATTTTGTTTAGTGCTATTTTTATAATCAGAAGGATTAGTGCGCTATTTCATTCCGATTCATTTGAGTGTACGGACATTGTTCTAGTTCACTCCAGTGAAAGTAATGGCCTCTCAACCAAATACGAAACATTGATATTTTGTATGGGCAAAAATTTGTGATTTCACTCTCCAATTCCTTGTTTGGTTATATTAGTTCAAAACTTACAACTGGAGTGAACTTGAAAAATGTCCGTATACTAACTTTTCTGCATCGATTTTCTCGAATACAATAATAGAATGAGGTTAATTCAACATAACTGCATCATTACAATTTGGGTGTCCCTGAATATATGGGCCATCACGATTAATGCAAAATGTTCTAGGTGTGCGTATAATATAATTTGTTCAAATGTTATGATAAACGTATGTCGTGAACAGTTTCTGTTTTCATATGATGGTGCGGATGGGGCGGGAGACTTTGCCGCCGATGACAGAAACGCTTTACGTGTTTTTGGCAGCA
>JANTBZ010045937.1:0-11307 GCA_024741255.1 Exechia fusca
ATCGTTGAGCTGAAAACCAAGAAACGACACACTGCTGGGCCGAACATTTAGAGATACAAAAAAATGATCGAGTAAATGATTGACACAATGACCACAATGATCATACATTCGATTCGTCACAAAGCTTGTTAGCTCTTTTAACAAATCGTAACTAGCTTATAGCCATCTTAAAAGCTTGTAAGACCATTTCAGGCCGTGTAAGATCTTATAAGTCCTCGTAAGACTTTGTAAGACCTTGTAACTAGCTTATTCACCCCTTTAAAACCCTTTGCTAGCTTATTAGCTCGGTAAAATATAATAACTTGCAACCTTGATAACACAATTCGCGGATCGGGCTATTCAAGTTTAAAATGCTATATCAACAGTTGGCGCACCCTGTATTATGATCGTACGCAAAAATCTTTCCATATTCAAAACGAAATATTAAAATGTCCGTGTCCACTCACCGATAATCCTCCACCGGATTGTCGTTCAGCCCAAACTGATCCAACGCCCGGCGCACCAAATCCGTCACATTCGAATCATTGTCCACCGCCACATTGACGAACGGCTCCTGCATCTGCAGCTGCAACTTGCCCGGATACACGCGCACGAATCCGCTGGCGTTCTCGCGGTCGTTGAACCGCAGATAGATGGCCGGCCGCTTGCCCTCGATCCGGTGCAGGTTCATCACCGGCTGCGGGTCCTGGCAGTGCACCTCCTCGCCGGCGGGCGCATACAGATCGGTGATGTAGAACTTGGAGGGCTCGCGGCAGATGTGCATCGAGCGCAGGGCGGCGCTGAGCAGCTGCTCGATGGAGCAGGTGCGCGGCACGGTAACGGGCCGGAACATGCGCCTCCGCAGCGAGTAGTTGCCGTCGAAGACTTTGATGGTTTCTGGTGGTGGTGGTGCGAGAGTGGGCGGAGGAGCGGTGGAAGAAATGTTGGTGAATATTTGAAAACTGTAATAGGAAATGTGTTTCGTTCACCAGCTGAACGTAATCTTGTTCAGCTTGTAAACTGTACTTGAAGTGTATAAGTAGTTCAGAAGGAGCTCGCATAGATTTAAAACCCGTAATAGGAAATGCTGAACGAAATCTTGTTCATTTTGTATACTGTAATTGAAGTGTATGAATAGTTCAGTAGGAATTCGCATAGATTTAAAAACTGTAATAGGAAATGTGTTTTGTTCACCAACTGATCGAAGTATTTTCCAGCTTGAGCTGTAATTGTAGTAATAATAGGAAATGTGTTTCGTTCAGCTGAACAAAGTTTTGTTCAGCATGTAATAGTAATTGTAGTGTATTCATAATACATATTTCAGAAGGAATTCGCATATAAAACTAAGCCTCGAGATGTGGGCAGACCACGTGATATAACATGTCAGGAACATAAATTTGATTGTATTGAAACAGTAACGTTTGCAAATGAATGAATCTGTGATTGTTACTGCGAGAGCCAGAATACCGACGAACATTCGTGATTGGAGAAAACATTTGATGCCATTCTTCATTTACTAGAGGATTGGAGTTGATTGGATAGAACACACTTTGAAATGGATGTAATGCAGTGTTCAAATCCAATTTATTGCAGTAAAATTTTAATTGGCAATATACATATTGCTCTTATTCTCTTTTGTAACAGGAGACGCATAATGTTCAGGTCTATTATTTTTTTAACGAATTCCGTTGATAGTGTACAGAACCGAACTTGTAATAATTGTGATCGATTGATTACTTCACACATCTGTTTACTTCATCAGAAATGCCTTAATTGTAAACTTTATCCCATGTAGTAGTATAGCACATCGGAATCCGTTCATGCTGGAGTTCAACGAATTTCGATGTATTCAATACATTAGCTTTTACATAATTCATTGTATTCATGGATTTCAAATAATTAAACACGTCGATACGTCTGATTGTATGGTTTGATAGTATATTTTAATGACCATCTTGTGAAGAGAAGAAGCCTGTGCGTTTGGTTCGGAAGAATGAAACCTATTACATTAATTTTCAAATTATGTAAAATAAGTGCAACAGTCTTCGACGGTTCAGCATAACTGATACAGCGCTTTGTTCTAATTGCGGATCATACGAGGATACCGACCACATATTCATCTCATATCCAAATGTCCAGCAAACAACGCCCATCGACCGCAACTCGAACGTCAAATCAGGGCGGAAGGCTTTCGACCGGAATTCGGTACACGCGACATTCTGGCCAGCATCACTTCATCAGACGTTATCAGAACGTTGCATAAATTGCTCGGAACAAATGATATTACATTGTGAACCATATTTAGAATTAATGTATCTCCGGCCATATTCTTGCATTGAATCACATTGAAAGCAACAATTTCATTATATTGAAACTTGCTAATGCCAACGAAATACCTTCATCCCGTTCCTCCTTCTCCTTGTCGCGCTTCGGATCCTTGCCGCTTCCGCCGACGCCGCCGCTGCTGCTGCCCCCACAACTGCCCGCCTCCGATTTGTGTCCCTGCTGCTGCTGCTCGCGCTGCTGCTGCTGTGTTCCGCTGCCGCTCGCTTCCGGTTGCCGTTCGCGACCCGTTGTGCCAACCGATGCGGTACTGTACTCGTCATCGCGCAACCGAAGGTCACGACTCTGATCGCCGCCGCTGCTGAACTCCTCCGATATGCTGCGCGCTGCGCAGACGAGATAAATATAGAAGTGCAAAGGTGGGACGTCAGAGTGCATTTATGCTGCAATTGGTAAATAGAGTAAGTTAGGCAGCTAGATAGATGGATATCACAGACTAGGATCAATATTGTCAAATGGTTAATCTGTGGCTACTTATATGTTATATCCTCGCTGTTAGTTCTAGATTGCAGTTTGAAGTTCATGATCCGAAATATCGGTCGAATGGTTAATAGCTTGGCACAAACGCATTCGCTTTGTTAGTCTTGGTGCCACACAGAACACAAACGATACACCCAACACCGCCAATCACCTCGTCGCTGATCCTTCGCTCCCTTGCCCTCACTCCCACTCCCGCTCGCCACCGATTTCCTCTCCTTACTAACGCCTCCCCTCTGGCGCCAGCCCAGCGTCAATTGCCGCAGCCGACGGAACATTCGCATGAACATCGCTCCGCCAGCCGACGCCACTCCTCCAGCACCGCCTCCGCCCGGCTTCAAATTGTCCTGACTTCCACTATCGTATGCGCCTCCCTCCAGCACCGTCTGCGCCTCGGGCGGACCACATCCGCGCATCGCGTCCGCACCCGATCCAGTGCCGCTGCTCTCGGCCGTCGATGCCATCGAAGCGGACGCCGTTGTCGTTGTCGTCCCAGCGATCCTGTGGCCATGCTCGTCCTGCACGGTGATCTCGATGCTCTGCGACACCGTATCCAGATTCAGATCGCTGGCTATCGTGTCCATCCGCTTCTTCGTTGTTGTCGCCGCCGCCGCCGCCGGCTGATGTCGGCTGACAAAGAACCGCGAATTCCGCAGCAGCGGCTTGACGCCCTGCTCCTGGAACGAGCGACTCCGCATCACCGACTCGTTGCGAATGCGATTCAGTGCCGAGTGGTATTTCTTGGGCTGTTGCTTGCGGAAGGTGACGCGCACCAGGCCGTCATCGCCCTCGGTGACGTGCACTTCGCCGGTGGCGGCCGGTTTTCGGGGCGGACGTGCCCGGATTGTGGTGGTGCGCCTGCGATGCTCACCATTGTTGTTGAATGTGAAATCGTCGTCGTCTTCGTCTTCGTCATCATCATCATCTTCGTCGACGTCGTCCTCGTCGATGTTCTGGCTGATTGCAGTGCTCGTGTAGCAGCTTTGCTCCTCTTCGACCGCCATCGCCACAGGGCTTTCGGTAAGATCGCAGTCCGCTTGGGTGGCGCGCGGGCGACGCCTTCGAGGCGGTGCCTGCGGCTGGAGTTCCGGCACTTGCGGATATGTGGGCGTGAGGTAGAGCAAACAGGCGGCCGAGTGCTCGGCGCTTGGCGGACCGCTGGAGATGGCATCGGTCAGATGGCAGATGGAGAGTTCGCTGTCGGTGGTGGCGTCGCAGAGGCCGATCGTGTGCAGTTCGGCTGCGCAATGCGGCGGTTGACGACGAATGTTGTGGGTATGAATCCACAATCACAATTGTCAGTGTGAATAAGTAATGAACGAAAGGGAAAATTATAAATAACCGCTTTAGGACATCTCGCGTTCACGAACCTATAGCATACGTAAAGAAAATTTCTAGAAATGTCGAAGGACTAACTGGTATCTGGGATTCATTGATATTTTCCATTAAAAAAAGAATAAGAACATCCATAAACAAAAATGTTTTTAAAGACGGCGTGAAAATGGTTCTCCTTGCCATTATCGCCCTAAGCAAAAATAGTGATTTTCACTTAACTTCTGGGCCTTGTTTAAAACGAACTCAGGCCGAAAACGTCGTCACGATGAAATGTATTTATAGAAAGAGAAGAAGATTAAATAAAACACGATGAGTTTTCGATGACGTTCGATTGAATCATAATCACGGAAAATCTATACAAGCATAGCCCCAGGATGGTTCGTAGATTTATTATTTATGTCCAAGTAAGAAAATGATGTAACATATTATATTAATCTTTTCTTGAGATAACGCGCGCCATTTTATCGAAACTAAGAGCCGTTATAAAAAACCAACATACATCTTTATCAAGTTAAAGGAAGAATTCCAGTTGACAATAGAACCGGCAGAATTTTGTCCACTCGATATCATTAAGTTGTGCTGATTCATTAAACTTCATGATTTGTGATTTTTCCGGTGATGCAAAATATTAAGAGACGAAGTTCGCCGGGCCAAATTGTTTTGTTATGATTTCATTATTTTCTAATCAAACCAATAACCTATATTATTCAATTTGAAACCGATGGCCCCGATGAACCAATGCTATTCTCCATTCGAATCCCTTTGATCATTCGCATCAAACAAATCCAGTGTCATTGTACTACTACATACTGCTAACTAATAATTCGATCCCGATTAGCTCGTAAATCTGTCCGCCATCATCAATATCCCGCATACTCCCAACCGACACTTACGACACGAGTAGTCACGCTGCAGCGGTATGCTCTTCGATTTGATCTGCACGCCGATGATGGCCTCCATCGGCACTTCGGTTCGCGGTATCGAGACGGCGTGCGGTGGCAGGTAGATCTTCTGCAGCACGCCGAATGTGCAGTCGTTTGTGATGAATGTGCGACAGCCGCCGTGCGTGGTCATGCCGCACCACTCGCATCGGTAGCCTGGGATCGGGGGTGGATGTTCGTTGAAGGATGATTTTTTTTGTCGACAAAAATGAAATGATTCGAGATAGAACGGAATTTAAAACGTGATTATATTCAATTGAAGTTCAACATTTCTAGGTGTTTCTCAGAAACGGACCAAACTAATTAGATCCCGTACATTCCCGCGATTCCACTCACCCGTTAAACACTCGGAGGACCAGCATGTTTTCTTGCAGTATGCGCACTTGGAGGTCTGCGGCAAATTACCTTCCCGCCAGTGATGCTATAGTATATTGATGATGTCGAAATTTTAAGTCACGTGCTAATGTTATTCCGCGAAAACCACTTCCATCGACCGCCGCTCTTACCGTGTGCTTAACCGTGCTTAACTCCTTGCCGGGCACATATGTGGCGTTCTCCTTGCAGTCGGGTACAGCAAAGTCCTGACACTCCACGTGCGCAAAGTACTCGCAAACTGTGTGTGGAACAAAAAAGCAACGCGAAATTGAGTCGAAATGCAGTCTCCATCGTTTACGCAACAATTCCTCGGCGACGAGGGTTCGGCCAAAACTTACTCATGCAGTGTACGGCGGGCGTTTCGTCCAGTCGCTTGCGACACACGGTGCAGAAGCGCCGCTTGTGATGGGTGGGCTCCGACCAGCAGTGCGCCACCGGATTCTTGATGATGCACGGCGCGATGCCCGTACATGGCGTCACCACGTTCGACACGCAGCGCTCGTGCACGATGAAGTTGCACACTGCATGCATGTGCACGTCGTCGGAGTAGTAATCAAACGCGGAACGCGGAGGAGGACAGAACGAATGAATGAATGAATAATTAATGCAATTATTTGTAATGCATTGGGGTTCGCGCGTGTGATGCATGATTGCAGCGTGTTCGGTCGTATATACGTCGCCCAACCTGCAAACCAATATCGGTGACGAAGTAGGTTCGTTACATGAATAAATAAAGTTGGCGCCGAGACGAGCGCGCGTGCATGCGTAACGGGGGCTGCCAATTTCGATTGGGCGACCATGTAAACGGTTCGAACGCGAATGCGCGTGGATGGGTTTAATTATATTGTCGTTGCTGTCGATGGGCCGATGATGCCTAGTTCACATTATATGCCTATAGCAGAGCATAGCACAGCTTGTATGTATGTATAAAGTGTTATATACCGTGTACATTGATCTACTTGAATCGAGATTGTGAATGGAACGCTGGGCGCAATTGCGCACGGTTGACCTAATGCGGTGCTGCTGGTATATAACATGAATGCATGCGTGCGCGCCAGCATGCACGTCATCGCCAGCCAGCCAGCCGTTCAGTGTTCAGTTTGCGTCGATGCGGTGCGGTGTGTGCAGTCGGGGTGGTGTCAATGCTCACACCCTGCTGCGCCGTCTGCCCTACTGTTCAGAATGACGACAGCAGCAGAAGCAGGAACGACAGCGCATGCATGTATCGCATGGCAAGGACGCGTCGCATCGCGCACATCCTTTAAGCCCGGCTAATGCTGGGCGTGTTGTTGTTCGCTCGCGCGCGCGCGCGCGTTGTCTCCATGCCATTCATTGTTGCAGCGATCGCGCCGCGCCGCGCATTGTTGCTGCTGTCTGGTCGTGACATCTGCGTCACGGGGCGCGACCGTGGAACACATCGGACGTGAAGCCTCAGGTCTGACACATAATACAACGATTTTTCAGTATTTTCCAAAAGTTGTATAGCAGATATTTACACAAGAACAACTCAAGTCTGAACCGTTTAGATTATTATTATTACAAGGCTCCGCACGTCACAAAAAACTAGTTTGACGTTTCACATTTCATTTCACATTCCATTTTGCACACACAATGGCTGTCGATTTCACCAGATGCAAATCCGAGGGATTTTCAATGTTTGGATATGTTGGAAGTATGAGTCAACGCCAAAAGATACGAAAGATTTCGCCTTCTTAGAGTAGCCTTTCAACGTTATTGGTCCAACGGTCAGGCGAGCGACGATAGATGATCATCTAGATAGAATAACTAAGGCCGAGGGCGTCCAAATCGAAAACTCCAACCATAGTCAGTCCTTATAAATGGTATGAATTTCGAATTAACAAATTTAGTACTGTAGATAATACAGCCATTCTACGATGTAACACTTATTCTGACGCAGGGTGTATGACCTTATTTTTTCGATCATAAAAGTCAGCAAGCCATTTGGAAATAGTTTATTAACGAGTCGAAATTTCTATCAAAAGCGGTTTTGGATCGACGGATTTTTTCAAACCAAAAGCAGTGTTTTATTAACAAACGATAATAGAAAACGATGATAAAAATCATCTTCATGTGTCAGACCGGAGACTCAATGACCTAAGTGTTATAGTATATGCTATGCACTATGCTGCACAAAACCAAAACCTCAACTTAATTTCCCATTGTTCGGAAGTTGGGGTGTTCGCATTCACACAATCAATGCAATGCACAGTGCAGTGCAGCACAGCACGGTTAAAGGGCGAAGTGCGCGCGCGCACTGGGGCAATGCATCTAGAGAACTGTGTCAGTATGTGAGCGCGCGTGCGCACATGTAGCGGCGCAGAAACTGTGCCGTTGACCTGAACGACGTCGTCGTCGTCGACATTGGTGACGTCATTACACGCCGTGTCATTTAGATTATATCACGGAATGAACTAGTACATACGACGGAACGGAACAACGCTGCTCTGTATATATAACAACTAAATCCGCGTCGTGCTCGGAAAATGCCGACGCTGTCGAGGCAACGCGCATAGAGAGCGGAAATGTTGGGTGCTCTCGCTCTTGCTCTGTTGGCCTCTCTGGCTTCGGCTGCGCGCACGCATTGCGTACGAATTAAACATGCACAGGTTTCCCGAATTAATGCGAATGGAAACGTTTGCTGCTGGATCATATTATATTTCAAATTCACTATGGTTAAGGAATACTCCTAAGTATTCTTATGCTATGAGTGCATGCGCATTCATGTTTTCCAGCATTATCATTAGTAACATCGTTTACCATTTTCCAATAATTCAAGTACATTATGATTTATACTGCTGAATAATAAAAAACTATTTTCAGAAAGAAAAAATGCATGGAGCATATTCAACCATACAGCCTCAGTGTCAGCACGTGCATCGTGAAGTATCAAAATGCAATTTTAGCTTCTTGAACAAAACGTGCGAACGTTCACAATGAATAATATCATGACTCAAACAAGCAACGCATTTTGATCTGCAAATAGAGCTGCTTTACATCTCATCCCAACTTCTCACAAATTAAAACTATGCAAACTCTGCTATGCTATGGACTGAACTAATAGGAAACGAACAAACACTACAACCAGTTGCTCGCACATTCGAGCACTTCCATGCACCTGCGCGGGAGGAGTCCAACGAAATGATTTATAAATATTTCGCGCTGAACAAACTGAGTGCATGTGCGCATACATGATGGCCTGGCAACGTTGTTGGTTGTCCAGAGCTTAGCAGCGCACTCGAGACAACGATACGATGACGGTGACGACGACGACGACGTCCGACTACGCTAACGACGGCACGGTCTCGCGTTCAACGCTCAAACGCCCGTTTAATTGTGCAAAATACACTGCGAACACTGTGTACACACCAATACACACGCCCGCTGTGTAAACTACTTGGCGTCATGTTCGTCGTCCGTCGCGCTCCTCGACGTCGAGAACGTGCAACATTATATGAATGACCTATATATTCTGCGTGTGTGCGTGTGAATGACGCGTGCTCTCCTTCGTTCGTACATACCTACATACATACCGACATACATATACATGACCCACAGAATGTGCGGGTGAGTGTGTGTGTGTGTGTGCGACGACGGACGTCGACCACCACGATGGCTGCGCGCATGAATGGAATGGGTGGTTTGGGGGTGGTGGTTTCGCAGTGCTCGAAGTGTGCACCACATCGCGCATGGTGGTGGGGAGACGGTCATGTTTGTTCATTCCGGTGCAAAAGTAGGCACTCGTTTGGTTGAAAATATTCGAATAGGCCTAGCACCTGGACCTGGGTGGTGTGCGCGCTACATCGAATGGATCAATGTTGGCATACATGTGTATGCATGTGTGTGTGTGTGCACATCCGCGCGCGTGCTGGTGCGGAAATTACTGAATGAACATCGTCTCCGTTGTCGTCATCGTCGAGGCGGAAAGAGGTATATATCGTATACATGAGCCTATGTGTGTATGTGTGTCTATCTCGCAGCGGTCAATATAAAATGGAAATGGAGTGCAGGGCATGCAACATGTTGCAGACTCGATGTGACGACGAGCAATTGCGCAATTTGCATTTTGCGTTGGCCTTTTACCGTTTCCTGTGGCGGACTGGAATAGATTGGATTTGATTTCGGAACCGCCGTTGAAGGTAGAGTATTAAATGAAATAGGTTTCCGCTGTAAAACCAAACACGATCGACATTATATGCAATAGCTGTTCGCCTTGTCCTTACGAAACCACTATATTCTTCAATTCACCTTGATTGTTCCACCTCAAATTCCATTTTCTCCATTCATACAGTAATCGCCATCGCCCATTCATACCGTTTTGGTATGTATCATGCGGGTATATTGTACATAATAAAAACATTTCATTCATGCTTGCTCAGCAAACACGAACACACACGAAACTATCGCGTCATCGCAACGCGCGCGCCCCGCACATAATTTTCAGCGAACAAGGTCGTTATCGTGTTGCTATCGTGCTGATGATCCAGTGTAATTTTCCTGAGTGTTTGGTGCTCGTGCGGTGGTGGTGGCGACATCTCCGAATACACTGCTTCGGCGGTTATGATATGTACGTTGTTTGGGAATGCGCTTGAATTACACACACATATGCTCGCGCCTTTCGGAAGCGGGCGTGTCCAAGCTAATACACATCAAAACATGTTCAAATAATGTTCGTATCGTACATGCGCAAGCGCTCATGCAAACGGTAGCAGCAGCATGAGCACGTGAACCACCATAATAGTCGTATACAGACACGAAAATAGCCCAGGAGTGTTATGCGCGCGCGCGCGCGCGGAATTATCCAAAAATACGCTCAAAGCCCTTCGCACACACTCACACAAGCATACACACACACACACACACTGACACAAGCTATGCGATTGGAATGCTCGTTTGATTTGGATGGGTCTCAACTGGCATGTATTCTATGTGTATATCGTAGTGCCACACCGCCAACCGCCACACAAGACATCAACATCGAATGACAACAAACAGATTCGAGGCACACACGAAAGCACACACACGATCGAAAGCATAGCATTATACATCGGTCATTAGGTCTCGGGTGTGAAACATAAAGTACAACATTTTCTTAACGAAATTTGTATTCACAATAGTTTGATTCTTATTGTAACGGTATATGTCAACATGTCAACAATCTTCTTTTTTAGTTTTAGACGACTTGTCTTTGGCAAAAAATAAGATGCATTGTGGCTGTCACCTCTTAATCAGACCTTATTATTAATTCGTGGAGCATATTTTAAAAATTCTGTGAAAAGTTAGTAGTCGCTTCGTTACACTACTGAAGAATATGCAAGGTCGGGTGGCCATTCGAAATCCAACTCGTTCATCTCGTCCACCTTTCCATATTTTTCAAAAATATCCTGTCCTGAAATGTTTGTTCTCCGTCGAACAAAATCTTTTTTTCAAATAAGGTTTAGCATCATCTGCGTTCGTACGATCTCGATGAAAGTCTGCAAGCCAATTGATGATATAGTTTGTTTTCCAAACTGCAGTGTTTGCTGGAAGAAGTTTTCCAAACATAAAAATGTGTTTTATTAACACTCGAAGATTGGCATTTTCTCCTAGTCGGAAGGTGTATTACCGGAGACTTAATGCCCGTTGTGCTGTTTCGTGCGAACGTATGTTTCGTGTGTGCGTTCGCACTCGACGATGAGCGCGTTCGAGGTAAGCAATGACGTACGCACGCACGCACACACGCACACACGCTACAGAGAACACAAGATCGCACCTATTGCACGCACACAGACACACAGACACACACACACACACACACACACACACACACACACACACACACACACACACACACACACAC
>JANTBZ010045948.1:0-28560 GCA_024741255.1 Exechia fusca
CGACTCGGAATTATATAGTTTTGGACACAATCGACTGGAGGCAAAACTTACCCCCCAATTTTCAAATCGTCAAAAAACATGCTCTCGGTTTTTGGAGTATAGCTTGGAGCACAGAGCCGATACAGGGCAATATTTTCCAGCAAAAGTATAGCCAGATAAATGGACTATCGATTGCATTTTACCATTTCGAAATTGATTCAAAATAACAGACGTGGGAGATCGTCAAATTTTTTAGTCAAAACTTGCCCCACCTTACCCTACATGTACAATATTCAACAGCAGTCAGTTCAAACAGCAGGTTTCACCCGATTTTCAATCCTAAATTTCATCCTAAATTTTACGAAAACCGCCTAAAACATAACTCCAACATACGGAGTTTTTTACTCGAAAATGCTAAGAATTAACGAAGCAAAGCAATGTGAGCTCGATGAAAAAATACATTTTGAGGGACCAATTACTCAATTTCCCCCCTCAAAACTCACCCCCGAATGCACGTGATCCTCGCCACGCTCATGTGGCACGGCTTGATCGTCGTCGTCTTGCCATCCGAGCTGATCTCGTTCTCCTCCGGATTCAGCGTCACAAACTCCGCATCCATTGCCACAAAATCACCAGCCTGAGGCACCTCGGCCGCCGTCAGTGGCTTGAACGTCAAATCGTAGCGCTTCTTCGCCGACTGCTGCGTAAAGTAGTCCTGCACGAACGGATTCACCAGCGGCACACTGCGCTCCGCAGCGCCGGCTCCGTCACCGCCAGCAGCATCGCCACTGCCGCCACTCGTGTCCGCCGCGGCCGCCTTCTGCGCAGCTGCCTTCGCCGCCTTTGCCGCCAGCTGCTGACCGACCGCCTCCTCGGCGGCGCGCGATTCCGCACTCGTGTAGAACAACACGCACGGCACCTTCCAGTCCAGCGTGTACCACGGCGCCTCATCCAGAGCAATCGGATTGATGTTGAAATCGTTGAACACGTACCACTGGCCGCCGCGACTGCGCACCGGCTCCGGTTTCATGCGATGGTACGCATCGCCCACGTACACCAGCGACACCAGATGCGGCGTCGCGTGACCCTCGTCGATCTGGCACACCACAGCGGACAGATCGTAGGTGCGTTTCTTCGTGGCCGGCGGCGGCGGCGGCGTCGGCGATCGAGCCGGCGATGGCGGCGCGCTGGCGGGCAGGGCGGCCGACAGCTCGGTGACGCTGTCCAAACCGGCTTCCGGAGCAGCGGCCTCGTTCGGCTCAGCCGAAGTCGCAGCAACATTTGCCGGGCCGTCCACCTTCAGCACCTCGACGTTCAGCTCCGCGTCGTCGATGATCTCCATCGCGAAGCGCAGCGGGAACCACGTTTCGGACGGCGCATTCGACGGCGTCACAATCGGGATGGCCGCCGAAGTGGGCGCGGCGGTGGTGGCCGCAGAGGCGGAGGTCGCAGCCGTCGGAGCGGCGGCGCCGCCACTGGACGGCGAGCGTCGATCGATGTGCGTAAAATGGCACCCGATGCGCGTGCAATTCAAACCGTATCGGCACGGTTTGGTGCCGAAAGCGGCTGCGGCAGCGGCGGACGGAGCCGAGGCGCCGGCCGTGGCGGCCGGCACGACGCCGGCCAGCGCGTCCATTTGGCGCTTGAGGAACGCGAGCTCCGTGTCGGTGGTGAGGCCGCAGTTGATGGAGAGGACGTTGGGCAGCTCGACGCAGCGCGATCGTTGCGTGGTGGGCGAGAATTTCTTGCAGTCCTCGCAGAATGTCGGTATGGTTTTGTCGATGTTCAGGGATTTGCGCAGCAGCTGGGCGAAGGTGACCAGATCGGAGGCGGGGCCGCCATTTGAAGTCGAGGTGGTGCCTGATGAATCCGTTGTTGTGTTGCTATCGGCGGCGCTTTCGTGATGGTTGTGCTGGCCGTGCTGGTACTGATTGAGCAGGAGGTTGCAGACTAGCAGAATGTTGGTTTTGTGTTTCTGCAAGGAAATCGCAGAGATGCGTTGAAGTTCAATCGATATAAAATCCATATAATATCGTATTTTCTCACCTGCACGCTGCACTTCAAACAGCGATACGTCGTCTTCTGTTTGATGCCGAACAAACGGCTAATTTCCGTCTCTTCGCCGGCTCGCTTAGCGGTTTCGGACTCATCTTCGGTGCCGTCTGGTTTTTCAGGCACCTCTGCGAAACGCACACACCAACACGATTAGACACGATGTATTTGAAGGCTTCGATGTGAACGAAACGGAAATTAATGTGATCTACTCAACGCAAACGTTAACGGATAAAGGCACACGACAAAAAAACAAACACAAACACACACTGAACGAATTCGTGAGCGAAACTAATAAAAGATCAATGATTAGTTCGTAGAATACAATTAGAACAATATATGTAAGTAATGGATTGATTTGTAATACCCACCACCAGCGCACACATCGAGAAACTGAAAGATTTCATCGCTTTTGCTCTTTTTCAACATTTCGCTTAAATTTATTGCCGGGAAATCACATTCCCTATAAAAGAACTCGGGCATCGCGTCTAAATTGGGGGTGGGGGGAGGTGGTTGTAGTAGTTGATGATTGTTGTTGATTGATTGTGGGTGTTGTTGAGTTGAGTTTGGTGTTGCACGTTGTTGTCAAAGGAGAAGAGAAAAGAGAAAAAATATGGACACAAATACAAAAATGTACATTATGTTGTTGGTGAGGTGCTAATGATCCCATGGACGCGAGCTAATCGCCACTACGAAATACCATCCCCAATTGTATTATTGAGCACACCAGAAATATTGTCGCCCACACACTCACCTTTCTTGCTGTTCGAGTGCTGCTGCTGAGCCTGTTTCTTTTGCTGTGCTTGTTTCTGCTGCTCGAGATGGCGTCGCGCCTCGAGAATCTCGTAGTGCATCTGGTGCAGAATGAAGCGATTCCAATTCTGTGAAGCAAATTGCAACTTAGTTTACATGCCTAGCAATTTCTAAACTAAATCACATTCACACCTGAATCAGTGCGATAAAGTTGACGTTATTCGTGTTGCGATCGCAGAGTATCAGCTTCAGGGCGGAGGCCTCCGGCACGGTTCGGAATGATCGCAGGAAGTTGCTCGCCTGACACGGAGTGTCAACTGAAACAGCCACAAGAACACAACACATTAAACCAATTCAGAATGAACGAATCTTTGTGTGGCTTACCCGTCGACGTGTCCAGCATGTGGAACAGAAATCCCAACTCGCACGACAGACAAAACTCCTTCGTGCACGAGTGCGCCAGCAGCGCCCGGCGCAACGGCTCCATGAAGTACAGCACCTGCAGCATCGCATTGCAGTACGCATTCGGCAGCGTCGCCTCCAGTCCAGCAAACCCAGTCTGATTGTGCTGATCGAAATCGAACTCTTGCGCCCCGAGTTTCGTGTACTTGACGTCCACTTTGCGATAGCGCTTCGGGATCATCTTCAGATCGCCACCACCGCCGCCGCAGCCGCCCGCCTGGCCGCCACCGTTCTTCATCATCATCGCCATCATGCCGTTCGTCGGCGTCGCATTCTGATGCCTGTGATGATGCAGCGAGTACAACGAATTGCTGCGGGCGCTCTCGATTCCGCCCCCGTTGGCGCTACTGTTTCCTCCTGAATTACCCGATCCAGATCCTCCACTTGAACCTCCTCCACCACCCCCACCACTGCCATTACTCCCACCGCCCTCCATCACATACGGACACTGATTCCGGCGCGCATGCTTCGGATTCGGCGAATACCCAATCGGACCCTGCATCTTCATGTTCGCCACAATGTCCGCGTCCACCGGCTTCGCCCGCCTAAACCGGTACTCCATCATCTGCGCCGGCCAATCGCTCAGCCAGCGCGTGCCCGTCTGCAGTGCGGGCAGCGCAATCGACGACAGCGGAAACGACCGATCGTCGATGGCCACGAACGCCGGCAGCGCCGGCACAGCATCGGCGAACTCCGTCTCCGAGCTGAACGCATTGTAGCGCGGCTCGTTGGGCGGCTGCGCCGCTGCCGCCGCCGCCGAGCACACGCGATTGATGTGCCCCGACTGGTCGCCGAACGCCATCACCTGGCTGTTGGTGCTGATGTCCATCGACAGGCACGTGCTGCTCTGCGTGTTGATCTGCAGAAAATGACCGAATTTGGAGTAAGAAAACGCATTATTTCATTGTTTCGTTCGCACTCTAAATCCAATCGATTTTCCCACCTGATACATGCAGACGCGCGGCTCCGAACGCTCCACCGTGTCGACCAGCTGCATGCGGCCGTCCGCCGAGACGACGGCCAGCCGCGAGTACTCGGACGGCAGGAAGCGCAACAGCTGCGGCTCAATGAGCACCTGGATGGGCGACACCAGGCGCATCATGCGCAGATCGTGCACATTGAGGAAGTAATCGACGACCAGGGCGCCCTGGCCGCGCTCGCTGAAGCCGCACGACACCAGATAGTTGCCCTGCACATCAAAGTCGGACAGCGAGCCCGTGTGCACGGCCAGCACGTGCTCGACGCTCAGCGTGTTCGGGTCGCGCAGCGCCACCTTGCCGTAGGCATCGCCGGCGCACAGATAGCGACTGTGCGAGCGCAGCACGGCGCAGCCGGCCTGCCCGGTGCTCGCCACCTGCACCTCTTGCACGGTGCTCAGATCGAGCTCGACCAGGGCGTCCTGGTGGCCGCCGAGGATCAGGCGGCTGGTGGAGGCGAGCTGGTGCATGCACAGCATGTTGCTGAGGTTCGCCGAGCGATGGGTGAACTTGGGCAGGCCGCGGCGGATCTGGTGGCGCAGCTGGGTGGGCGTGAGCGCCAGGATGCCGGCGTCGATGGTGTGGATCTGGCGCACCATTTCGGTCGGGTGCACCTGGAAGGAGGTGTACTTCTGGAGGCCGGGGCCGTAGTAGGAGGTGACATGGCCCTGCGGGACGGTGAACGGCGAAAGTGGAATGCGTAGAAGTTATTGGGTGTGATGAGCTCGAGTTGTGGCAAACCTAAATATGGCCGTTCTGTCTAGACGAGAATCGGCCATCCACACAAACAACAAGCACATTTGGTCATTTCTGTGGAGGTGGGGATGGAATTAGGTGGGTAGTGATTCCAACGAAAATCACCCAATTCCAACAAAAAACACCCCCACCTCCTCAAGAAGTCGCGCGTCGCGCACGTCCGTCTCGCACTCACCCCCTCATTGCCCATCCACAGCAGCTCTTCGCGCGTGTCAAACGTCAGCGCACTGACGCCAAATCGATCGCCACCGTCGGCCAGCACCGTGCCAAACTCGACGTACTCGTTGGTGCCCTCCGGGCCGCCCGCCTGCGAGCCATTCAGTTGGGTGAACTGACCGTATGCGCCGGGCGCGCCTGAATAGACGTCCGTGTCGTGCACCGGCTGGTTGTCGTACACTGGGGGGGGGCGGAGGACGGGGGAGACGCGCAGAGATGAGATGCGGCAATACAATTTTAGTGCACAACTCGCATGCGAAATGCGAGAGGCGCGAATGTAGTGGAGTGGATAGTCGACAAAACAAACCATGTATACTTGTGTATGTGTATCCATGTATATGTGTGCATATGTGCGTATGTATATGTATATTTATGTGCCTACTCGTATTTGTGTTGAGGTGTCACATTGCTGTCTGTGTGTGTGTGTGTTTTGGTTTTTTCGGCGTTATCAATTCGGCCGATATGCCGAATCAAATTGGACCGCCTCGAACTGTTTGCGCAACCCACTTGTTAGCGTTAGGATCTCCTCGGAGCGACCGACGCCATTCGGATCGCCACCGGGCGGCACGTACACGTAGTCCATGGCCGCCGCGCAGCCACACGCGCGCGTTCCACTTCGCGCACTCGGAGCGCAGACCGCCGCTTTGGACTGGACCTAGATAAACACGAATAGAGCACTCGGCGAACGTTTCTGAATTCGTGGACGATTTCGTTATCGTCGATAAAGTGTAGTCAAACTGGAGGACAAATGGAATTCGACGCGCGCGTACGCGGGATGAAAATTGTAAATAAATATAAATAACACAAAGATCGCGACGACGTTCGGTCGCGCGTTGTCTACGTTGTCTACGCGAATTTTACTTTTTACTGTGGTTCGCTCGGCTCTCGCTCTCGCCGTCCGTTTTGATCTGGGTCGAGGGGTGGATCACTCTGCAAATCGTTGTACACTTCGCCGGAAATCTTGTGGAAATCTTTGGATATTTCCGGAAATCATTGGAAATCTTTGTGAAACAAGTTCCTGGGAATCATTGAAAATCTTCGGAAATCTCTGGATGTTTTTTTTGAAATCGTCGGTAATCTCTGGAAATCTTTGGAATTTTTTGGAAATGTTCGGAAATTTCCGGAAATCTTTTGGACATTTCTCAAAGATTTCCGGAAATCGGTGTACACCTCGATCAAGAGTGATTCGCCCCTCGTTCTGGGTTCTCTGGAGCGAGCGAAGGGGAAACGCTTGCATGTTTGCTGGGGAAACGCGATCAGCTGATTGCGGCCACATACACGAAGTAGCGGATGGAATGTCAGAACGGCCGACTGCAGGTAAGATAGGGGAAATTTTCGGCGAATATAGGTTGGTATGCAGGGTTGTAGTCGATTTGAAAATAACGGTTTAATTGATTTAATATATTTCACAAAATTTACTATTTGAATTTTGAAATAATTTAGAAGATAACGAAAGGTTATACAAGAAAGGTTATACACGTTAACACGGTCTTTGAAAGCATAAAAGTCTACCGAAATCTCTTATAACACGGTCAATACTTTTAGAACACGGTATAATCCAGAGATTTCATCGTTTTTCATTCGAATCAAAAATATCGAACATTGATCCTATAAAATGAAAAGTGCAATAAAACACTGACTGAATTTAATCACACCATGAAAAAGTGTTTTTAATTGACATGTTAAAAATGTCTATGGTCTTGGTATTATTTGTTCCAGATTGGATCATATCCCCTGATATTGTCTTTAGAACACAGGTTTTCTATAACACGGTATCGTCATCAACATACATATCTACCGTGCTGTAGGAGGTTTAGGTGTATATCTTTAAAAATCAAGACCATAAATCATAACGAAACGCATTCAAGTCAGACTCATGTATACACAAACATATTTGACTCCGATTCACACGCATATGATTTCTAACACCGGTGTGTTAATTTGTATACATCGAACCCATAACCCATTTCATATAATGTAGTAGCCAGCAGCCACCGAAAAAGGATCAACAAACGAATTCAGCCCTCATAAACGGATCGGTCAATAGAGGTTCAGTGAAAAGTGCGGTGGTCAGTGGTTGGAGGTTTGCATTTTTATTTAGCACTCTGCTGGGTCACGGACCGTTGAATCATAAACGGACTCTGACTTTGCCAGCATAATCCATTTCGAGAAAAAAAACGTTGTTAGGAAAATATTAGACATTAATATGCCACAAAGACGATATAACGTTGTGTTGAGTGTTGACTATAACATCTAGCCGTGATAAGAATGGTATAATGAATTCAATTGGTGTTATCTGCAAAAATCAAGATCATTAACAATAACGAAACATGTAAGTCAGACTCATGTACATACTATAACATATTTTATTCCGATTCACACTCATATATGATTTCTAACACATGTGTTAATTTGTACACATTGAACCCATTTCATAATGTAGTAGCCAGCAAGGATCAACAATCGAATTCTGCCCTCATACATGGACTGGTCAATAGAGGTTCAGTGGAAAGTGCGGTGGTCAGTTGTGGGATGTTGGTATTTTTATTTACCACTCTCGGTCACGGACCGTTGAATCATAAACGGACTTGCAATGCGATCGTGTGCTCTGGGTCTATGGGTGTTTGTTTGCTCTGACTTTACCAGCGTATCCCATTTCGAAACTGATATTATGAGAAAAAACCATCATCAGGAAAATAGACATTATTATGCCACAAAAACGACAACGATGTGTTGAGTGTTGACTAACATCTAGCAGCGATAAGAACCGTGGTTTTTTTCATCACGCAATCCTTTACCGTCTGGGTGAGAAAGTCAACACAAAAAACGTGTTGACACACAAACATCGTCACCAACTCCGCCGGCTCAGTCCTGCACTCAAATCGACATACAAAAAACCTCTATCCCATGCATGTCCCAGCACATCACCGTTGATTTCATAATTTCTACGATTGACTTTCCAGATCTGTCTCTCGCCGTTCTACCCGCTCGACAAATCGAGAAATGCGTCTCACACGAAATTCAGTCGCCCTCGTATGCACACATATTCAAATTGTCAACCCCCTCCGCCGGGTTTTTGGCTCGTACCACATCCGCATGTCGTAATATAATAAACTTGTTCGGGAAAAGGTTCTCGCCGATCTCCAGGCACAATGGACCCGGTGGCACGATAAATTGCAGATAAAATATCAATTTATTACACAATGTACGAATGTACGAATGTCGTGCGCCTCTGTCGAGCGCAGAAGGGTTGACACACTTTCTCATATTCAAATGCGCGCGCCGGTCCGGTTCTCGTCTCTCGTCTTGACTGAAGTGCGGAGCCAAAACATTTAAAGAAACACAATGCATTTGCATAGAGGTGTTATTTATATGTTTTGACTTTTCGGGTTTGCATTGGTTTATTCGGGGTTGGATGGTCGTCGTCGCAAAGGGTGCGAATCTTGAAGCGTTGAAAAGGGGTTGCACGCTTTCACCGGCACACTCGATAATTCTGTCGAGTGGTTCAAGACGTGTTCATACGACGGATATACTACACAGCAGATCTCGAAAGGTTTGCACACGCGACGGCGCCAACGAAAAGAGGCTTAGCGGAGTATTTGTGTGTGCGTGTATATTACGTGCGGCTTTGTGTTGTCGCATAAATGAACATCCGAAAGTCATCAGCCGGGGATTACATAAGTACTCGATTCCGTTTACGGAAGGTATACACCGCCGGGAGAAAGAATATATGGAGTGCGAGAGTGCAATTTTGATTTATGAAGCTATCATGTGTTCCAAAGCAGGGCTTACAGCAACTTAGATCGGTAGAGATCGCACAAATTGAGATGTTGCCAATTTCGAACTAAACAGTTCTAGTGTCATTTATCATAGTGTAGTCGATTGCCAATCAACTAATTAGTTGATAAATTATTGCGAAATGCAAATGATAAATGACTTGACAAAGGCTAAATAAGTGTGCATAAACTAGAGTGATCTCATTCAGATAAAATAATATTTTCAGACGAATAAACGTACTCGATGATGGATGAAATGGTACTTATTTTTCTACAGACGCCGAGCTGACATGATCATATTTCGACGAAGTCTTTTGTACGTTGAAACAGTAGCGAAGAGATGTTCATTGACGGTTATAACAATTTCAAACGAAATCATTGACTTCTGCGAAAAGCATCGACCAAACCTTCAATTTCGACTTGATTCACCCAATTGCACGTACGCCGGTTACAGAATTGTTGCCATAAATTAATCAACTAACTAGTTCATAAATTATGGCGAACATGCAAATGATAAATGACTCGAAGCAGGCTAAATAGGTGTGCATACACTATAGTGATCTCATTCAGATAAAATCATATTTCTGACAAATAAACGAACTCGATGATGTCGATGTCGATATGATCATGATTCGACGTCTTTGGTACGTTGAAACAGTTCATTCACTTTTATAACAGTTTCAAACGAAATCAAAAGTGGACACATTGACATCTGAGAAACATCGACCAAACCGTCAATTTCGATTTGATTCGCCTAGTTGCGCACTTAAGCCGATTGCCGGATTTTGGCCATAAATTAATCAACTTTATTATCTGATAATATCCGAAGCATCGACGCTTGTAAGCAGCAGTACATTTGCGTGTACATAAATTACACATAATCTGCATGTTCATCATTGCAACATGCATAGATGCACTTCACACATCGTAAAAATTGATGTAAATTTGACACAAATCGCGTTACACGCTGAACCCAGCAGCAGCAAAGATGTTCGATCGCTAAAAGTCCAATGCGCCGCGATATGCGAGCGAAGAGGGTCGCACAGACAAAAAATATGCACACTCTTGGCTTGGTGCAATGTGTGCGGTGGTCGCACGATGTTGACGAGTGACGAAGACGACGTCGATTTGCGACAGGGGGTCGGGTGCATCTAAACGGTAAACAACACACAATCGGCTTACGGACGTGTGTGTTAAAGGGCGAATTCCTGCCGAGAGCGGACGACATGTGTCTTATGCGTGCGTGCTTGTGCATCGGCGTGTGATGTGCAATAAAATGTGCATTTTTATGGCGGTGCTCGTAAAATTCAGACGAGCGAGCGGCAGCAAAGTTCGCATACTGTTTCTGTCTGCTCAGTGCACATTCATGTATCGATGTGAATTTGAAAGGATTTTCCTAGTTTTAATCAACCATGTCTAAGCGAGCTAACTGTTAAAATGTTCGTTAAAATAGATAAAAATGCAATCCGTGCAGATGGAGAAGGGATTCACGCCTATCAGCATTTACTTTGCCAGAGAATGATTAGTGAATAAGTCTCTGGTTACGTTAGAATTTAACGACATTTAGATCGTGATTCCACACACACAGACACTCACAGGGATTATCCTCATTCACCAAATCATGATAATCTCGAATATGATTTTCGTACCTGCGTTGTTTACTATTATGAAGTTGATTCCGTGTTCACGCATGAACAAACAGGTTATTATTTATTTAAACTGTCCTACAACGCGCGCATCGATATTTGATCCTACAATATGATAACCCGAAAACCGACGAACACGGTGTTCGGAAAAGCTGACAGATCCAATAGTGCTGTGTCAATCCCAATAAAACGGGCTATAACTATTTGATATCGGTCCTGCGTAAGCAGTTTTCCTAGCTCGTCTGAACGTGATGTGATTCACCACAACGAAAATCGTTAAATTCAAACGCCCGTATGCACGATCAGTGTTTAATTTCAAACGCAGCACACAGCGATAAGCGCGAGTATCAATTCCATTACTGCGGCGAGTCCCGAATCCGTTCTCGAGTTACGACCGCGATCCGACGAGGACGACGACGACGACAATGCAAACGTCTGTGAGTGGTTTGGTTTCGTAGTTTTTTATGCTCTCATATTAGTGAATGCACTGGAACGCACAGATAACGAAAGTAGTGTGTCGTCCTAAACAAGGAATACTGTATGCGTTCGAGACATGCTGGGTATTTAAATATTGTCCGAACGTTGGTGGTGGCGGTGCTTCACGCTGCTCGCGGTTCGTATGTGTGTCTGGGTGCTTGTGATAATCACCAACACAGTGTAATAACATCTATGCACTGACGCACGCACGCACACACAAACGCATAAATGAATGCACACACACACAGCGAGTTTACCATCGAGTTTGTATGCACACGCACGCACCAACAAGGAACAAGCGCATCCAAAAAATGACGGTTATTTGATCTTATCTATTGAGACGAAATTGTATTTATTCAAACCAACGTCGTCGCAGTGATGAGCATTGCATACACAAACGCATGAAGGCAAAGGGGGATGTTTGTCGTCTTCGGCAGTGCGTTGTCGGACACGCAAGTTTTTCCTTCAACATTCGTCGTAATTAGTGTGTCTGGCGTTGAGGTTTTCGAGCATATTCACGTACATCGCACTGACATAGTACCCGTGTGAACCGACGCGCGGACTTTGGTCTCGGACACACGCAATGCGTTTTATGCTGTGTTCGCGGGTGCAGTGCGTCTTCGAACGCATTACGCATTTTGCGACACGGTCTGCAGAGCACCGCCGCCGGTGTGAACCTGTTGCGATTCCCATGTCCGAGTAATTGTGTGCCAATTTCGCATGTCGTTATTTTATTGTCGCAAAAGCAGGCAAAGTGCATCAAAATCAACGTAATTGATTTGTATGATAGCATATTGCTAAGAATGGCTCACTCGCAGTCTGAATGCAGTTGCAGCTGCTGCAAAAGCGCACTCAATTTACAGATGTACGGCACGCTTCAACACGGTGATAATTTGTCTCTCAGCCGTCGAAGAGACGCCATCCGCCCTCGACGCTCGAATGCTGTGCGTATGCTGTTTCGACGTCGACGTTCGCATACGTACGTACACACTCACAAACGTGCACCCGCATATTGTATACTGGCGATAAACACACACACACACGTACACACACAATGAGCACGTGCGGGTGCGATGCAGCCGCACGCACGTTCGAAAATAGAACATAGACCGACGTGCTGTGAGCTAACGGTCGTCTAGGCTGAAAAAGGGACATCGCATGCTGTCGGAAGCGGCTGTGCCCTACAGCAAGGATATGCGGTGTCAATGACCATGTTGTACAAACATCATAAACACCTTCGCACCGCTGCAACACAGTAGTCGTGATTATGACAAAACCAATATGCGTGTTTTTCTCGGCTTCTTGTCAACACAACAAGAAAAAGCCAAGGTCCTGGGTCCTGGCTCAATTTGTTGCCGTTGTCCGCTGGCCGCAAACGCAAACAAACCCTCGACAAAGGAATCTGGTGCTCGAAACCAAAAGTGAAAAGGTCAACGAAACCGTAGAGAAACAGAAAACCGACAAGGGGATGGAAAGTGAAATCAAACACGTATTTTCCGCGTACACTCCTCATAAACTTGAACATTAGAAAAAACACACATCCATTGTCTCGTAGTCTCGTCGGCATCGGTCCGTATTGTATCGATTGACTTTTTTACGACCTAATGAAGGGTGAAATTGGTTTATGGGCGGATGATAATAGTATCGGATGCTGCCGTTTGTTGTTTTGAGTCGCTTCAACTGAGGGTTGCGGTGATCGCGTTTACATTGTTCTTTGCACTATTTCGAGATCGCGCATTTGCTCGAGTATCATCAAACATGTTATTTTATTTGCACTCGTAAAAGTGTGCAATATATGAACGGCAATAACCATCAAACTCAATGGGACATTGCAATGTTCGAGCGATCGCAATAACGATTTCAAACACACTTTCATCGATGTGAGAACCGATGGCTGGAAGAGTTCTCTCATTGATATATTTCATAAATTATGCAGTTTGAAAAATCGTTACAACAACCGAAGCCCGCACAATTATGCGGCGTGCACATCGCGCGAGTCGACGAGTGGTCATCGTTTATTTTGCATAAATTCTAACGCAAACAACCGACGTCGAGACCGTGCATGAATTTCATGCGGGACCGCGCAGTCGACATGCGCCGTTTACAACGTTAAATACGTTGACGAGTTATGCGCGTTTGAAGCGTGAGAATTAGCGGCAGCGGATGGCGGATGTTGCAAGCGCTCTATGCTCTTTTCAACAACACACATTCAAACAGCCGTTCTGATCAGTCGCGAATCCCAATATACAGCGTGCATTCAATCGATCAGCGGCGCGGGCTGCTTCAGCTCCAGCCACAACGCGTCCAATGCGTTCGGCCACATTACGTTCTAATGAACTCCGAGCGCGCGCGCGCGCTCGACCAAGTTCAGCTGAGA
The DNA here is from genome assembly GCA_024741255.1 of Exechia fusca. Classification (NCBI taxonomy): domain Eukaryota; kingdom Metazoa; phylum Arthropoda; class Insecta; order Diptera; family Mycetophilidae; genus Exechia; species Exechia fusca. Next base: position 13,472 of record JANTBZ010045948.1, read on the forward strand.
CGAATTGCGAATTGAATTGATTCGCTGCCGCAACATCTGTCGCCAACGACGACGATGTTCAATCATTGCCAGACGCACGCGTCCATATCTAATCCGCACACAGGTTCTAATCAATTCGCGTTTCGTGGTTGTGTGCGTGCGTGTTTGCTTGGCGACGACAACGTCGACGATGTTGTGCAGGTCAATGCGTAATGGATGCGTTATTTATTGACTCGCCGATGACGACGAGAGTGAATTGATAAATAATCAGCTTCCAGCGCAGCGATGTATGTGAGCGGAGACCGCACGACAAAACGATCGGACGCCAAATGGGATCGTCTATACCATAGCAATTTTCTACGCCATTCAACTGGCCGCCACAACACAATCGCGCGGTTCGAGTGTCCAGCACGAATGTGTTCATCGGTGCCGCTTTGACGGTGCGGTCAACGACAGAACCGCTTCATATCGAGACTTTGTCCCTTTTACCCGAGGGTGAAAGTCGTACTCGAATGGACATTGTGTCGCGAGGATGCATTAGTGTCACCTCTTGGACGTTAATTTATGTTATTAGATAACGAATATGCCGAGGGTTTCGAATCGTAACCGAAATCCGGATTACATTATGAATCGGGTTACAAAAAAATGGACAATGCAAACTCCTTGCTCAATTGTATAATTATCAGGATATTATTAAATCAAATCGTCTGCAATCGATCATAATCACGGCACGTTGGCCACAATGAGCCACATTCTGACGTCGATCGCTCATGCGATGTGACACGTCACATGAAAGGATCAACATGTTTTAGTATGCTGTTTTGCGGTGTGTGTGCACGCAACGCCCTCCGTCTCCGTCCGACCCGTGTCACATAAGATGTCATCTAATGTCGTGGCGCTGCGAGCAAGGATTGAATGCTCACACCTTTAACTCGCGCATACTAGGAAAAAAACTGAACTATTTGTGGTGACGATCATGATGTTATGCTGCGTGTTCTAGATCGAACATGTGATAATTTTGGTGTGTCAAAAAGGCTTGAAGTGATCGATTAAATCACACACCATCCCCATTCCATCCCTCATACCCAAATCCAAACTGATTTCGTAATATGCGACGAGAAAACCGTTGAAACTGCGTCCGAGTTATCAACTTTCTCTCACGCCACGATGCATATCTTACTCTGTTTTTTCATCTATCTAGAAGGACACTCTTGAGCCAGATATGACCGTTACGTTCACGCTCGTCAGTCGCCGCATTACGAGCGTAATTAATTAATTGTGTTTCCACCAAACACAAACACACATCAGTTGGTCGCAGAGCTCTTCAGCAAATAGTCCAAATCGAAATAGTCCCATCGTGGAAAAAACGCGATACGCAAATCCGATGCAAACGAAGTCGTGTCCAATTTGTCATGGTCCTCACACACAGCACAAGGCTCTGATGCGTTCTGTGTTCCTCGCTGCTGCTGTGAGTGCCGTGACAAATCACAATTCTCGTTCGGCTCGCTGCAAGAGAGCATTTCCACTTTCTTGTGATTAATCGCAAAACATATCGCCGTCTTCGTCGTCGAGCCGGGGCCGAAAAATTGGGCTCGAGTGGTTGACCGTTTTCCACCCAAATGGACCGGTTCCGACGAATGTCATCCGAATGCGGTTCAAACCCCGCTGCCCTTTACGTACCGCCGCGCAACGAAAGTCGTAATGTCAAATTTACATGTACACCTTTCTTCCATTTAAACCCGTCCGCGCACCACCGACCACCACCACACGTCGGACGATCATCGTCACGGACATTTTCCCCGCGAGTGTGTGTGTGTGTATGTGCGCAACAGCGTATCGCGTTTCGGACCGAGAAAGGGATGCGCATGCGTTCGTTTGAAAAATCGCCGAATGTTTCAATTAAACCCGTTTCGCCGTCACAATGCTGTCGCTGATTGTGCGCGCACATAAACATAAACATATCACATCGGCGCGTTGTGGCGGACTCCCGGCCAAAAAAGGACAACAATCATTACTCAAAAATGCTGTGCCAGTATAAATGATCGCGTGCGCTCGCACATTTGAATAATTATTTATTCAACTGTTTGTTTCGTCGAGTGTGCACGTCGGGCTTTTTGTTACTGTACTATGTGTGTTTGTTGTTCGAATCGTATGTTTGGCTGTAAGCCGGTCGGCCCCCTTTCTGGGCCTCTTAAACGTAATCATTTTGTCGATTCTTCTTTTGACATGCAGATCGACCGAGAGAGAGAGAAGAAATGCGACGAAAAAACACACATCACCCCTTTCCGGCGTTTGTACAACTGTGTATATGGATGCCGGTATGCGCACATGTGTGCGCTTTGACGCCGCCTGACGCGAATGGCTAGAAACAATCGTATATATTTGCATTGCGATGAGGTCAATGTACAGTACTGTGAACGGGTTCATCTCACTACCGGTTGATTGGATGGATGATCGCACGAATATGTTTGATGCTCTGTCAAACGCTTGTCGCGCATCGCATTAGCCGGAAATCTGCATGTAATCCTAGTTGTCTTCGTCTTGTTTTTTCGTAGTTCTCTGACGTTGATGATTTAAACGTTAGCATGTATCACGTATCGCATATTAGGACGCAGCTGACAAGCATATCGATCACATCTCCCATCGCACATATTTCGAACATCAGACCGAGCGCAGCCGTTGGGAATTTCGTGTAAAAACTATAAAAATCAATGTTCTGTGAAGCCTTTCAGCTTGCTATCGCCATCGATCGCACAAAAGATCTGCGCGATTTCGTCAACAAACCATATCAATCGGAGACAATGCCACAGCGAAGCTCGTAAATTTGACTACAGCGCATCGACGCGCACATCATCCAGAAGCTGTCCGAGGAGAGATCATAAATACGCAATTTACTGATGATGATCGCCGTTGTAGGACGAGTGTGTGTGTGTATAGTATGTGTGAGTGTGTGTACCTTCAAACACCTCCTCCTCCATTCCAAGCCGAGTTGCGAGATCCTTAACAATCAAACACACAGCATACAGAAACACATCTAAAATCAACAGCGATCCGATCCGACGATAACAATGCGGTAATGAAGTGTGTGCACACGCACACATGCGAACGTAGCACGCGCCCGGCACAGCCGACACAAACCTCGGCCGGCAGAGACGGAATGAAATGTGTGCGCATTTTCTTTTGTCCTTTTTCTCGGCAAATATAAACACACACACGCGCGTACGTTCCTTTTGAGGCGGAGTCCGTAGACGGCTTTTGTTAGCAGGCCATATAACGTTGTATGTTGTATCCCTCTTCTCCGAGTGTGTGTGATATTTCACGAAGTCGCACGTGCCGCAAAAGTGTGCATGCGTGCTTGCGTGTTTCTGAGGATCAGCTGGAAATCGCTTCTGTTTGCTCAAGGACCCTCCGGCAGGTTGAAAGAAAATTGCTACTCTGTAGGCTAATGATGTTTGAATGTACCGAGAGAAAAAAAACCTGCGTGTTTGTTGCGGTTTAGCCAAACGCGCACACAATTGTACGCACTGTCGACCAACCGATCGATCGATGATTTTAATGATGATGTCTGTGTTTGTGTCCATAAACGTGCGCGATCGTGTGAACGCACTCACACACTCAGTCGAGCAATTTGCGGCGTTCCGGCGTCGAGTTCAATGTTCTGTCTGCGCAGATCGGGCGCAACCAATTTGCAACAAACGGTTAGGTTTTATGTCGGTGTCGGTGTTTGTGCGTGCGGTAGCCAAAACATTTTGGCGCAGGTATTGCGCGATTGCACACACAGCACACGATGACACGCTCGTCGACGAACAGCGCAGTTATCCAATCCGCACGTGCGCTGTGCGCTTCGGATTAGTCGCGCATAAAAGTAGGATCGCGCGCGCGTTTTGCATAATTCGATCGATTTTGGCGTGCCAAAGAAAAACAAATGGCTTGCAAGCGGTCTGTTTTCGTGGTGTTAGAACGGGTGTGTATATTTGATATTTTCGAAAGACGATCGTTTCTTGTGCACATTTTATTTAGCGTAGAGATGGCGTAAAAGTAAATGTATATAAATGTAGTGCGTATGTACATTGGGTTGGGTCGATGTGTTGAGTGTTTCACTGGGTGTTGATTTAAATGTGTGCAATATGGGTCTGCGTGTTTCGGGTAAGTGTGTGTGTGCGCGCGCATGTATAACACATTATCAATGGCTTATCTCGTCTTAGTGCGGTGCGCGCTTATGTGTCAGCGTCTGCAGATATAGACTATGATTTTCGGTGTGCATGTGTGTGCGCTGTTCTGGTGTGTGGCAATGTTTGGTCTATATTCGTGTCAACATTGCGAACGGGGCGAGTAGAGATACGCACGCTCGCGCTCGACCAAAACAGCGCGCACAGTCAGAACGAAACAAATCTACGACTACGGGCGGACGCGACAACAAAACGCCGCAGACTGTAAGCGTGTGATACACAGATAGCGCGCGTACAACTAAAATAAAATATATGCCCGACAAAAAATGCGAGTGTTTATGTTTGGTGTTTGTGTGTGAGCCACAATCCAACGACCAAGCACAAAGACGAGAAATACGCACGATTTGTTGTGCTTGTGCTTGGTCGCGCACTCATTAGAGGCGTGAGCTCATATGTGCATGTGTGTTGACATTTCTGTATGTGTGTGTGTGTGTGTGGGTTGGTTATAGCATCAATTAGAAAATAAACACGGCAAACATTTACTCAACCGAGCTGGCCGCACAACTCAATAAGACACACAGTCTTTCTGTGCGTCGTCGTGAAGAGTGAAAATGCCTAGTGCATATGTTTAGTGTAGTTTCATCACAATGCTGTGTGTGTGTTGGTTTGTCTTGGTTGTAAAAAGCGGATATCACATTCATCTAGGGCATAAATAATGCGACGAAATTGGCACGCACATTGCACATTGTCGAATTCCGAACGTCGAGCTACAGTTCGTTCGCAAAATAACAAGGCGAACGAACCGAGGGCCGAAGGCAGAAATCATTTGTGGGGGTGTGTGTGTGCAATGCGTTCGTTGGCATCGAAAATGATGCCAACGACTGTGTATATAGTAATTCTGATAAGATGTGTTTGGTATGTACATGAGAAAATATTCGAAAGTATAAGGTATTCAATGTAAATGTTAGTGTGTGTACAATTATTGATAGAAATATGTATATAATTAGAATACGATCGCCACTGATGGTCGCATCGATTCAGAACGTGAGTGTGTGTTAAGACAGATCATCTGTATGCAGATCTTTGCGAAACTATCGCATTGCACTGCCATGTGTGTGTGTGTACTATGTAGAGATTACATAGGATATTCGTGTGTTATTCATATTGCATGTGAATATATTGTTCTTGGGTTAATATATTAAATTTGTACGACCTATGTCACTGTATCGTCTAAACTATAAAATGTGTGTTTAACTTTGTCCTTGCGTAAGAGAATTTTTAAACCAATTGCAATGTTTGTGTGCTTAGAAAACCAAAGGGGAAAAAATATATCGTACGACTACTCAAAAGACCGAAAAGAGATACGCTACGTATAGAATAAATGATAATGGAAAAAATATTGGAGGCGGGAAATGTGTGTCGTACTGATCGAACGGTGGTGGGTTCTAGTCGACCAGTCCCAAACTTGCGCTCAGCCTCGTTCGCTTGCTGGGCGAGACCTTTTTGGGGGTGGCCGTCAGACGTTTGCGCTCCTTCAGATAGTCTGGAAATAGAACAAAAAAACAAAAACGATGGCTGTCAGTAAACGGCGTGAACCAGATTCGATTATTATCGAGACTCTTTATACACACATTAGATTATTTGGGTAAACTCAACACACATACAGACATGCGACTCTGTCAGCAAACGAACCCCTTTTCAGTGAATACATTCCCGAAACAGATGTGCGCACCGCAGCATTTACTCCACATATTATAAATGCATTCAATTCATAGAGACGGGCGGATGATCAACAGCAGCAGCACATGTCAGCAATATGTGTGTGTGCACGATCATCATGATCAGAATACGATACGGCACACACACACGACAGACACGAGCGCACGAGTGTAATTAGAATATACATGAACTGCGGCTGTTCGAAATAGAATGAATGTGTGCTGTCGAGTTTGGTAGGGTTCGACCAGACTGCGGGTGCATGCCGGGCACACACACGCACACATGTTCAGTATCAACCGTCCAAACATAAATGCGACACACATCCTATGAAAGCCGCACATTGTAAGTGCGATATGATATCACCAGAAACTACAACACATCAGCAGCGCAGCAGCAGCCGTTGTTCATATTTCATGTTGACGGCGAGTTACAGAAACGTGGTTGCTGAGTGTGATAGGATTGGGTCGGCGGGTGTCCACCAGTTGGAATGTTTCGTCATTACACAACTCAATGTTACCCAAATCACAATCGAGAAAAAAACCAACCAAATACAGCCTACGACAGCGAACCAACCCGAAAATCTACTGCGCAGCACAATTCGGCACAAAGAAATAGGCTCGAACACGCAACACATGTGAGCGCACGCATGTGCTCTGGTGAAATCTTGACCCCATCGTGGTGGCTACGCGCAACAGCTCAGCATCAATAGGCCTCGCGTGATTGCGCGATACCCTTTTTCGGGTATAATTAGTATGCGTTTGGGTTGAGATCGAGCTCCACATCTTAGGGTCTCAGGTAGCAAAACCGACGACGACTTCAACAAAGACCGTCGTAGCGTGAACACGTGCAAGGCCGGATTGTTCAACTCTCAAACACTTTGTGTGAACGACGATACTCCTCGGTGAGAAAAGAAAGTGCTGACGATTTTCGGCTGGCTGGAAACACGCAAACGTAATTGAGAAACAACGTGTTCTCAGATAAGAAACACCCCACACACACACAATGCATTTGCCGGCGTTGTGTTTTCAGTACTTTAACCTCGGCGTCGGCGCGATATCGAACATATAAAGCAATTCACCCAGGTATGTGTGATATATCGATTTCGTATGCGTACAAGCGCGGCCGACGCCGATCTCGATTTGCTAACTACACACACACACACTGTGCTTGACCGACTTTCAGGTATGCGCATCAATTGATAGCGACCGACCACACGGCCAAATGAGCTGTTGTTTTTTTATCAGCCGGCTGTTGTGCGTTTTACGACCGTGCTTATTTGGCACGTGTGTTCTCTGGTCAACAACATATGTTTGCGTGTTTGCGTCCATTATCTACGCGCACACATTTGGTCATAATTCCGTCGACTTGCCCGACCGTCGAATGTATAGCACGAGCTGCGATTATTCGGCCCAACATATGCTCGTCATATTTGAATTGAGCATAGCACATTGCTGCTGGTCAGCGATCGTTATCGACCGATCGCGCGGCTGCGGTGAATGCGCCGATAATCCGTGAACGTGCCGACATAATTTGGTGGTCGCGACTGCTGCCATCGCCGAAGCGGGGGTAAACCACACAGCTGTCCGATAGCAGCGCTACGAAAACCGCACCGCACAATATCCGACTAATTTATGCACGCACGCAAAAACCACCCTGAGCACGAGCCATACCAGAAAAGTGCGCACATGTCAGCGGTGGCGGCGGCCGAGCGTCGTCAAGCATTAAATATTATGTAAAATTATTCGGACCAAACGGTCGTGTCCGTATTGGAAATGAAATGCGAGCGCGCGAGCACCCTCGCAGTTCTGTTGCGCAACGATCGTAACGCAGCCTATTACCATTACCTCCGACTGCGATCACTGGCATGCAGCAGCAGCAGAAGGGGGTGTCGAACCGGCTATGAATGCATAATTTACGGGTGCTTTATGCTGCGCGCGCGCGTGCGCCGATGGTTTATGGAATACCATTACCACGCTGCGAGGAGCAGCTGATCACCGCCGAAATCGGAGATCGGGGGAGGCGTTCCGAAAATATATGCACGTTATCCGCCGAAGCCGCAAAAATAACGGCCATCGTCGCCCGGCGTAATCGAGTGATTTCGTTTAACGGTCAAAAATGTAGTGTATGCTAATTCAGTGCACACGACGCCACAGAGCAAAAATCGGCCGGCCTTATGACAGTGCAGAATTTCACTCTCACGATCACGCTCCTCGGCGGCGGAAAGCGCACGAAAGCATAACGTCGGTGGCTGACCAGCCAAGCATTGCAAGCATTACCCGACAAGTGCGTGTCGTGTCGCACCGCACCCTCTTTACACCGCCTCTTAGCGCGCACCGACGACGAAAGGAAGTTCAATTTCACACCCCACTGCACACGCATCCGAAACCAATAAACCACCGTCGCCGACAGAACAGAACGAACAATCGATTCATTGGCAGAGCAGCACGCGATCATTCACACGATAAATACTCGATAAATTGTATCGCTCTGTAACGGTCACTTACCGGTGATGCGAGGCTGACGCTGTTGCCGTGTGCTCGCGCGCAACGTCGGTCGACCCATCGATCCACTGCTGGCTGTTGAGCTGCTGCGCTTCGTCGCCGTTATCACCAGCGACAGGCGGCAGGTCTTCGCAACGCTGGCGGCCTGCGCAATATTGGCGGCCGTTCGCGGACTGAGTGGCGTTGCGCCACTGCTGCGGCTGCTCGCGCCCGTCGCGCTGTCCGCACTGCTGTTCAGCATATCCTCGTCGTCCTCGGAGCCCTCGGTGGCCGCGCTGCCGGTGCTGTCGTTCAGCAGGCGCGAGGCGGCCGCAAAGTGATGCCGATGGGCGCGCTCGTCCAGCAGCAGATCGTCGTAGCGCAGGAACGGAGCGGCGGCGGCGGCGACGTTGTGATGGGCGCCCGCCATCGAGCGGGTGTGCGCCGCATGGCTAAGCGTGTACATGGCAGGCGGAGCCTGGCTGGCAGCTGATGTCGCCGCTGTCGGTGGCACACGCTCCCAGGCGTACTGCTGGTGGTCGGCGAGCGGATGGCCGCGTGCGAAATTGAAGCCCCAGCGTTCGGTGGCGCGCTGCTGGTGTTTGCTGATCTCGGCGTCAAAGAACCTGTTGAATTGGATGGCGGAGAGTTAGATTCCGAGTGATCGCTTGAAATTCCACCACGCAGTACTTACTGTTTGAATTCGTCCTTCTCGACGGGGCCGAAGAGATCGCGCTTCACCTTGTTGAGCACGGGCCGACTGGGCGATGGGCCGCACGCGGAGCGGGCAGCCGAGCGGACGGGCGACCGCATGCGACAGAAGTCGCTCAGCAGCGAAGGGTTGAGAACGCGAGCGCTCATTGTGGTGATGCAGCTGCTGTGGCGGTTGTTTTGTTGATTACGGTTGTGTACGATTTAATCGCACACACACACTTGTACACACGCGGCGACGTTGGCGGCGACGGCGGCGGCGCAGACGGAATCAAAATATTTTTATTTTGATACTTTTGGCGCCGCAAGCGCAGCGGAGTGTGCTTTCACTTGTGAGTGTGCGTGCAACTGAGTGTGTTAAATGTTTGTATGGCGTCTGTGTTGTGGTTTTATATAAAGGTGGGCGTCTGACGTTGCCGACGAACACTTTGCGGGTATTTTTCCGGTAATTGTAGTTCTGCTTAGGTTTTTCTGCTGCGCACTATTCGATGAGTGTTCACTGTACGCGAACGCGAATTGAGGTTATACGCGCACTCGATGGATTTTTAAATGCGACGATGATGGCACGCGCGATTTAAAGTGCGGTCGGCGGAAAAAGGCGTGTACCGACTGAGACTGAGGGGTCCGTGACCCGTGCGTGTGTCCTTGCTTGCGGTTCCTTGACACCGACGGTCTGTGTGGCGATCAGCACGCGAACAGGTAGAAACGTAGTGGTGTGGTGGTGCGATGACAACACGAGCGTAAATCGTTGGTGGGCGAGTGCGTAAAAGCGATCGACGACGAGATGTGTGTAAACTGTACTGGTCTGGTGCTGGTGTTTTGCTGTTTGGCCAGAGAAGCGACGACGACGAAATCTCAATCACTTTGAACACACAAAACAAAATGTCGGTTCAGCCCAAGCGTGCGTGCGTATGTGTTGGCGTTTGAGTGTGTGTGCGGGCATACACACACGCGCAAGCGCAAGTGGATTGTGTGCGTGTGTGAGTGTGTGCGTGTGTGTCGTACGACCAAGTACACTCCCGCTCTCTGCGTGTTTTTTAGTCACTTTGTAAGCTGGGTGCGCGTGAGTCTACACACACACGTTCAAGGTTCACGCAAACTATGCGCGTATAGGTATATGTGAATGTGTTTTGTATGCTGCGAGGTTGTTGGTGAATTTCGCGCACATGTGGGCTGGAACTACGGTGGTTTGTTGTTCACAACGCTGATGTATTTCACAATTCCGCACTCCAGTTGCGGTGATCGATAGCGATGATCAATTTGCACTGTGCAATAACTGTAGAAGGCAGAAGCGATGTCGATGTGATCTCGTCGGTGGGAAGCGGTTTGAAATGGAACTCCGTTCGCGTTCGCAGTCGAAACGAGACTGATTCTTGTGCGCAGCAGAGTGAAGGGCTTTACTACGATGCCGAAATTCGCCGTCGTCCGTCGTATTGGAAATCGGCGAGTGTACCAAGGGGAATGCGCATGTATGGAAGAGAGGGCTCGGTGCGTGTGTGTGAGCGAGTGAGAGAAAGCGAGATGTTTACCAAGAGCCAGCGTAAGAGGAACGAGCACGAGCTTTATGGCTGTCGTCTGTCTCGCTTGTTGCGCTCTCGTTGTTTTCGTCGCTCTGTTGTGAGTTGTGTGAAGCGCGTGTGTAAAAGTTTACATTTAAAGTTTAAATGTACGAGCATTATGTGATCGTATTTGTTCGTATATAGCATATAGCAAAGCACGTGCATGACCATGTGCTCACACGCATATATTAGAAACGTGTTGAATGGAAACACAACAACAACATTTACTATGTTGTTATGTTTATTGCTTATGTCGTTGGAACCATACATATGAATGAGAAGTAGGTGAGGAAGGGGCGAACTTACTCACTTATGAAAACATGAATATCTCTGGAAATAGTTGGAATTATTTTTTTCAGCAAATTGTTAGTATCTGTGAAGCGCAACTTTTCACGAAATAACCTAGGGTTTATGATGATTCATGAGATATGAATTTCGTAGACACATGCGCAGACACGAACACGACAACTAATTTTACAAAAGAAATATCTTATGACTCAAGTCGATGTCACTCATTTTAAATGATTGAATTTAAAATCATCAAATATAAATGATAACACAGCGAGTTAAGAAATTTTCAATTCATTTGTGCAAATATGTATGAGTAAAAAAACAACCTTTGCGCACATGCCAATATCAACCAATAACCTGCAATCGTAAAATATTTTCATCAGAATTTATTTTATGTAAATATATGGCTTGTATCTGTATCGTATTGCTTATAAGCATCCAACTGAATCAATAAAATATGGGATTATTAGCACAGATTTGTGCCTATATAAAGATATTTCATCTATATGACACAAGAAGCTTAGTGCTCAGTACATCATGGCATGGTGTACATCGCAAGATGGTTCGACTGTTCGTGTCGAACCTTTTTCCTGCCTTCGTCAAACGAGGAATTCGATAAAACCGTTGCCAAACTTCGACTTGAAGCTCTAACCAAACGAAATCGCATATTGACAGACAACACCAATCAATGGCTTCTGCTGGTCGACCATCTCGGCAAGGACATCGAATCGACACCAACGCTCATCAACCTTTACGGGCCGCATTTCTCTGCATTCTTTATCAAAGAATTTGCGCGCCGTTGCTCATTTTTTTAATCTTATTGGAAAATAAGCAGATCTGGCTATTCATTGCAAGTGAAAATTAAAAATATCCGTTCAGAAACTGATACTACCCTAACTGATAAATTTGAAACATTAGTTTTTCTAATTGCATGCAGTTTTGTTGAATAAACAAATCAACTACTGAGAATTATTTCAACTTTTACATTTGATTCTAATGGATTTGGATATGGATTTGTGCACAATTGTATTACCTTTCCTTTAAGTATGCGCAACTTTTTCTTATAAAATTGTAGTCTGAACCAAACACGAAACACGACAAATTTGTACTGGGAGAAATATTTAATTACACTCCAGCGTGTTCACCCGTGTTTAGTATTTGGTTTAGAGACCTCATTCATATATGAGGCTTTCTGAATTGCGCCTACATCGCTGCATTTCATTCCAAATTGTGTGCGAACAAAATGTATGAATAAAATTATATCTCTAAATTCACATTCACTTTCTGTAATACATCTTTTATTGTACGTTTTCTGTATTGTTTATCTGTCTGCAGCAGGTACACTTTCCAATTGCGTATCAAAGTTCGGCCGTGTCGCAGTAGTGTCCATATATAAATATCATATTGTGCGTGTGAGTTTCCATGTTAATACTGAGCAAATTGAACCAAAACAGCAGCATATCTCTGCTACGGATAAGCTACTCTCCAATCTGCTGCTGCTGTTGCACCATCCAAGCCTTGCGTCCTGCGCCCCATATGTCCATATGTCACATGTCCACCACATCCACTGGCGCCCGTCGACGACCGCCCGTCGTCTCGTCCTCGTAGCGCGTACAATAAATCTGAATGCCCGCATACTCGACCCGGTCATCATCCGAATCCGACGGTGTCGGTGGCGCCGATCATAAGGGCGTCGTGTCATTGCTGTTCTGGCTGTTCGAGCGCCGGCGATGCGGAGCGCTGCTCGTCGTCGTCCCGTCCAGCGAGCCACTCAAGCCGGCGTTGCGCACCGACATCTGATCGAGCAGACCCTCCACAGCTGGCGGACTGTCCAGATACGGCTGGGAGAGTTGTTGCTGCTGCTGTTGCTGCTGGGCGGAGATGGAGCGGGCGAGGAAGCGATTCTGGCGTTCCTTGTCGCGAGCGAGTCGCCGTTTTTCGAAGTGCTCTTCGGCGCCGAGTCGCGTAGTTGGGCCGCCTGCGGAATGGGACGTTGAGAGTTGATATTTATCGAACTTCTTCTGTTCTTTAGATACGTCCAATGGAACAGTTCAAAAATTATCTTAATTTTCTTGATCTTGAACTGTTAAACAATTGTTCTTCAGATTTCTTTTGTCGAGCTATTGATTTGACACTGCCTATTTTGAAATTAGACGAACATAATTATCTATTGCGAAATTATTAGATACCTACTGTGAGAATATTCTTGAGTTTTCAAACATTCTCACTGACGCCCTGACAACACATTGAAGCGGCAGGTCATTTTGATGTTTGAAGTACGATCTTTTATATTGAATGAATTGTCAAGCTGCTTTACTAAATTTCAACTCTAACGCCTTGATAACATATTTTCGAATCGTCATGTCGTTTTGAAACTCGATCTTCTATTTGAAAATCGGAAAAAATGTTCTTGATTTCTTGCTCGTATTCGATTTATCTTCATGAATGTGTTCATTGCTTAGTTTGACGGTGTTGTGGTCTGTTGAAATTATTTGAAATTATGTTCCCACACATCTGCAAACGGAACGGAAAATATTATACTCAAACAAACAAAAGTTCAAATTATCCAATTCACCTCCCGCTATTGTGGCGGCACTCGAACCGGCGCTCGGCACCACCGTCACTCCGCTCAGCACCGTCGACGACGACGCCAGCGACTCATCTGCATCCCCATTGCCGCAATCCTCCATTCGGAAATCCCACGCCTCCTGGCCGCTGTCCGTCGACTGCGTCGGTGTCGTCGCCGCCTGACCGCCAGCCAATCGATTCGACACCGGCACCGCCAACGAAGCAGTGGCGCCTGACGCAACCGCCGACGCCACCGATGTCCGTGCCATCGGCGCCGAAGTGCTCAGATAGGCGTCGCCATCGCCGCTGCCACCGCCACCGTCTTCGGCATCGTTGGCCGGAAACGTGTACAGCTTTGTGCCCGGGTTCACAAACGATTGGGTGCGCGTGTAATCGCTGGTCGCCCGATAGTGCGGATTGCCGCCCGCCGCCGACATCGGAACCGGCACCGGATCGGAGGCCGGCGGCTGCTGCTGCGGACTCGCCGGACCGGCAGCGAAGAGACTGGCGGCCGTCGGTCGCGTGTCGGTGGCGCCACGTCCCATTGAGGTGATGGTCATCTGTTCGTCGACCTCCTCGATCACTTGGTCGGTGATGCGCATCGAGGGGTATTTGGCGCCGGCCAGACTGTTGGTGCTGGCGGAGCCGGGCATTCGCATTGGGAGGATTTGGATGGGCGGTTGGAGGGCTGTGCGGGTGCGGGGAGAGAATATCGCGTTAGTGTGATTTGTTCATGTTACTAGACTTGATCGAAATTTTCATTTTGAATACGATTGCCAATGGATTAAAGGACCAATACCAATCATTTCGATTTTTCTATGCAAGTATGGTATTGGATAACTGTAGCAGAAAGTCTATGACAGACCATACATTGCGAACATTCAAGGCATACATTTCTGTAGTTAGTCTAAGGTGGATTTGGTTGAGAAAATCCAACGGATGACTTATCAGATATTCAATTAAATGTATTTTATGAATTCAAAACTAACTATTGATATTGGTCTCTGTTCGTTGGCATTATGATTGAAAACATTCATATTTCCGAATTGAAAATAGTCTAGCTCATTAATTTGTAAAGATACAGTTATGTTCAATAAACATTCTTCTATAATTTTTCGAAATATCGATGAAGAAAAGACTCGTCTGTGGCTAAATACGTTTTAAGAAAGATCCATATGTTCATATATGGAGAAATTGTCGAACAAATAACATTGAAGGAAATTGTTTCCACATGTTTTAAATGAAAAGGATTTGGGCAATATATTTCATTATATTTTGATTCAGTATACACACTTGGTTTTGAATGAAAAGTTACGGACTCTAAACAAAAGACGAAATACGAATATTGTACATGGAGAAAAATCTAATATTCAAATCTCCATCTCCATACGAAATAATCAAATTTCCACAACTCTTCTCTAGAGTGTCTTAGCGCAATGTGTGTATACTGAATAGAAGGATAATGAAATTGTTCACAAACCAATTTTACTGAAAATTGTGAAAAATTGCCTTCATGTTTCGTTTGGTTAAAAATGATCATATATCGAAAAATCTGTCTGTTTTGGGCGCGCTTAACCAAAAGGTGATAATTTCCTTCAACATTTGTTTCGTAT
>JANTBZ010045949.1:0-11307 GCA_024741255.1 Exechia fusca
AACCGATTATGAAGCCCTGCTACTCTTCACATACAAGGAGAGTATAGAAGGGAGGCCAAGACCTGTAATGGGTTGTGTTGTAATGCAACAAAATTATTATTTATTCATGAGATAAAACTTTTATTAAATGAAATAAGAATATTGGTGTTTGTTTATTCGAATTAAAGGGTCCCTGGATTCGGTTGAAACTCGTCAAAATTCTGACGTGGGAAAAACAACAAAATACCAAAAAACAATTCTATGAGTACTACCCTAGCTCATTAATTTGAAACATACACGAAATTGTGCTTCTTTCAAGTTTTGTAGGACAAGTAAGAGTCAGACAAAACATGTAACAATACAGTTATGTTACATCACATTCTTGTATGAAGTAGTAGGTGGACTAAATATTCAACGTGGTGGACTAAATATCCAACCGACCTAACAAATGACGCACCCTGGCATAATGTGCAGTACCACGTCCGTATTACTCCACAGAGTTCGATGAAATCTGCGGGCAAAAAAGTCGTACGCGCCCTTACTCCCCCGCCTTACACACATTATTCAATTGCTTCGCGTGTGCGCGTAACAGTTCTCGCGCATTGTGCGAACGCTCGCGTTCGCACCGAAAAAGCGACATCGACTCGACGCGACCGACGTGCGCAATGACGACGACGACGACACTTAACCGTGGGTGGTGTCGAACGCACCTTTTCGCTTGTGCGTGCGTGCGAAAGGAACGTCGTTCCTCGTCGTTGCTCAACTTTGCAGCCAAAAAGTATAATGTGCGTTTCTCAACAATGTGCGCGAGCAAAGTACCGCCAGCGTGTGCGCGTCGTCGTGTATCACATCTTTTTACGCATTGGCATCGGGGCATCGCATCAGTGCAGATCGCTCCCGCATTGCGTGCGCCATTATCTGGTCGTGCTGCTGCTGCTGCTGCTTTGGCTGCCAGCTCAAGCCGGTTCGCCCGATAAAATGCCAGCACACACACACCCACTCACCCAGAAGTGCGCGAACTCCGAACGCGCGCGCGCGTTACTTTGTTCTGTGTGTTGGTTGGTGAATGACTGCGAAATACTCCAAACCGGATCCGCACGCTAGTGCCTCACATTCACACGTGCTCGTGCACGTGCACGACGATGCTCCTCGAACCAATTCGCCGGTACTGGCAGATGCGACGAGCAACCCTCGCTGCTCGCTGCTCGCTCTCCAAAGAGTAATCGAATTGGATGTACATGCGCGATGTGCGCGAATGTTGTACGCGCATCAGACACATACACGCTCACGTACAGGATTTTAATGATTTCACTCGAGGAATGATTTATTTATACGCCCTGATGGATGCTGAAACCATGTGTGAGTGTGTGTGTGTTGGCTTGGTATGCACATGACTCAATAAGTCAGTGATGAGGATGAGCGATGTAGGTCGAACAACTTTCTGGCACAATTAGAGCGAGTGCTTTCGTTGATCACATGATCACACATATTAAATTTTTTCACCGGAATTCGAAAAACGCGACATTCACTTCATCAGACGTTATCAAACAAATGCATAAATTCCTCAAACAAATGATAGAGTTGGACGGGATAATTTTTCAATAGGGACAATTTTTGCACAACACATCCTCTTATTTTCTTGAAAAACGGAGATATTAGACTGCATCAGAAGACTTTGATTTCTATAGCCTCTTATATATAATGTATAGCATGTTGGTGTTTTCCTTACGATAAATTCATGTCCAATCAATGCGCTGTGAATAAACTACGAGAAATTATACAAAAAATCGAATGATTGACTTCTAAGCGGAATTCACTGGAGATTTTGCATCTCCTTGAGTCTCAACGATACTAAGAGAATTCATCAAGTTATAGAGGTAATTCCCCAATAGGAACATTATTTTTGTCGAACTGCATCATGTTGTACCAATATAACTTGATCGACAAAAAATCATCGAGATATGTTGTTGAATAGCAAAAAATATAGTAGAAGCAATCTTATCCGTTTTTTTTATTTTTCAGTTGTAACATAGCATCATATGAATTGTCTTTTAGTTGCATTTTTCCGTTTCAAATTCGACTGTAAATTAAGGACGTGAGAACTCTTTGCGCCTTTGAAACATTCTCCAAATATATTTGCCATTGAACTCAATCTCAATCATCCCTTCTTCTGATTTATTCACCGGCGTATTGTGCAGTGTGCCGCATGCGATCGTTCGTGCCACACACATTACTCCGCTCGTGTATCGTGCGTGCCAGCAGTATTCAAATCCCATTCTCTTCCGAATGTGTCGGGTTCTGTCTGTATGTTGTGCCCATGTTTTCCCATGTGTGTGCAACGACCGTAATGTGTATACCGTGGCAGTGGCGGCGGAGCTGTTGCGTCTAATGAAGATTGTAAGCTCTCCGTATATGTGCGGCGGCGCTGGCGAGTGTCTGCTGCGCGCGTTGAGCACACTGCAGACACTCGCACTCGTATGCGGGTTAACTTTGTACTTTGTAACACGCAGCCCAGGCACGCTGGCACGCACACACACACATATCTACGTTCATTAAATATGTACACACGCTCGCATACCGTTGCGCATTAGGGCCATTCCGCCGCCACCACCACCAACCAACACCACCTCCATCAGCAGCAAATCGCGCAACATGCACGCGCATAAATACTCGCACACGCTCACACACACTTTGAAAATCGACTCCGCCATTCGTGCACACGCGCGAATGAGCGTCACGGATTAGAGGTCCCATGGAAATCGGCGTCAGTGTCTCTGCTGCTGCGGCGCTGGCGGATTTGAACCCATTTATCTGTCTTTATCTGCCGCAAAACACTTTGGCGTGCTGCGCCGACGTGCGACCAAGTCGCAGGGAAATTAATAATACGTTCGGCGGAATATGACACGCTTGGCTGGCGGCCTTCTGTGCGTATATCGAATTATCATAAAACATATTATGCAAGCAAGCACGCGTCGATGGACCAGACAATATAGTATTTGTCGGTCACCGTCGCCGCAGTATCTTGTATCTTGTATCAGATTTCGGTCAACCGACTGGTCAGACGCGCACTCTCGAAATTCTTCGCCGAATCGTTTCGGCGCGGCATCTCACGTCGACGATTAGGAGATATGCGACGCAACGACGACGATGCGCGAGCGCAATCTGTGAGAAGGTTCGCTTTGCAGCATACAGGGTGGGGCGTCTAAATCCGGATATGTGAAGTATCCGGTTGTCGAACATGATTAACATTGCGAAGACAAACAAATGTTTGATAATTTTCTTCAATGAATTGTTCGTTAGACCAACAGGAACATATTCATTCAAAAATATCTTCACGATGAAACAATTCGTCTCTATGAAACACATTTTATATCTTCGAACGTGACTGGAAAGTTCCCAAGATTTTACATATGGGCTGTTAAAATCAAAATATAATCAACAATAACATTATATACGGGTTCCTATGAATTCCCTCGCCGTTGGTTTAAAAATTGCTCGCATGTTGATCGATTTCTCAAACGCGTTTTGGTATGCAAGGACAAAATACGTATTTATTTTTCCGGCAATCTCAACTTCGCGACTGTACCCTACATATAGTTTCGGCGATAGGGCGGTCTCGAGAACATTTGAATGAAACATGACACATGAAAGGTACAATTGTTAAGCTATTCGTAATGCTAATCGCGACCTTCCTAGGTTGTAGAGAAGGCCCTAAAATCATAATTGAATCGCGTCCGGATTTTGAGGCACCACCCTGTATATCGGTTCTATGTCGCAACATTGCCGCCGTCGCCGCCGACGTTGTCACTGGACACACGCGCCGCACACGTCACCGAATAAGCCGTCTCGATTACTTCGCCATGCGGCTATCGCGCCGATAACGCGAGGGGAGAGTCTGTGTCTGGCGGGGTGAATAAAGGGGCGGGCGTGGGGGGTTGATGTGGTTGTCTGGAGCGCCGCGTGTGTTGAATGGCCGAATGCGCTCGGCGAGATGTGCGTATCTCTGCGGGGCATGTGTCACACACATGTTGGTCGCGTGTCGTGTTCGGGAATGTTTGTCTGTGTGTGCGTGTGTGTGTCCCAGACACCGTCGAGTGGGCATCGCATATCGCTGCCGATCGTAAACATATAAACCTTTTTTTCTGCTCGCGCTTGTATCTTTACGGCGTATTTTCAATATCTCAACGCGAAACGCAGTTCGTTCCACCCACACATTTCATTGATAACGTGGCAGCATCAGCAGCGATATGGCTGAGTTTATGAGCGAAACAATGAACTGGTCGGTTGGTGTGTCGTCGCCAAGAATGTGTGCGAAGAATGCGAGGGTTGAAGAAAATTCGTTTAGGGAGGTATCTTAAGTTGATTTGGTATTGTTGGGGCGATTAAAGTTGAGACTGGTCAACTGAAACTAGTGACATCACTCTATGATCGTCATCTGATATTATTGTTTTTACATTTTTTCGAGGGACATTTCTAGGGAAACAAATAAACAGTCTCGAACTTGAGTTACGAGTTTCGGACGATTGGATTAAATCGCAATTTCGCAATCTTAGAGGGTCATCTACATTGAACCACGAAAATATGAAAGTTTAGTACTTCATGGACTTGTATATAAATTTTATTTAAATCTAATCGTTTTTGATATTACTGATGTCCGTTGGATTCCATTCATAACTCATCGGAATCCTATTCAACCAAACAGCTCACAATAAATATTTCTACGCATTCTCGAGCATCATTGAACCTCACCGCCTCCCCGGTGTCCGTCTCTGCGCAAGCGCAAGCGCGACATCCCTCTAGCAGCCATCATATTATCACAAGTGGCATATCGCGCTGACCCCGGCCGGCCGCCCCATCCACTCCACTACCCATCGGACATAAATAATATTAATTCCATTCGAGCAGCCGGTGAATTGTCGTGTGTTCTCCAGAGCGGGTATCGATCCCGCGAGAGAGGTCAGCTGCTACGCGACCAGCCGGTTGTCGATGGTCCGCCGGTCCGTCGACGATCCGACCATCGGGCAGGTCGCCCGAACTTTCGCGTGACACGCCGGTGCGCCCGGCGACCGGGGCTCGCGTGTCGCGCACGCGTGAGGTACTTAAGGGTCTTGCGCGTTGTCTTCGACCGGTCGTCCGTTCGCTCAGCAGCGCCAAAGTTTCGCGAACTCGTGCGCTTCCGGTTGCACAGGCTGTCGCGCCCGCGCCCGCGCGCAGCGAGAACAAGTTTTATTACATCCAGCACACACGCACACACACACTCACAATTTGAAGACGTCGTCGCCGATGTATCTCTCATACAGAGACACGTGCGCGCGCGCGCGCGAACGTCACGCTGGTGTCGTCCGTGGCGCGCGAGCGCACATGAGTGCGAACACACACACATGCGCGTCGCACACGCACACATACCACGTGCGAAATTGTCACATGAAGTGTCCCCCGGGTGTCGGGCGGCGGCGGTGGAGTGGAGGTGCTCGTGCTGGTGCGATGGTGGGGCCGCCGATTCACCAACAACGTGCTGCGGCCAGGCTTGCCTGCCCCGGTACCAAGGTGATGAAAATGAAGTGGGATCCACGAAGGTATGTTTTTAGATCACCTCATTTTTAAATTTTAAAATTGATAACGTATCGACCGTATACATGTGGAATCAGAATAATTGGAAATTCAGTGATAAGTGTAGGCATTCTCTATGAATATTTCTACATCGACACAGCAAGTCGACATCATTTCGATCAACATTTTCTATACGAAATACACTAGTCAAAGGAACAATTACTAGTCTAGCTCATTCGCATGACTCGTATTTTTAATTCTGTATGTCACCTTTTCGAATTCCATATATCACGTTACTTGTTCAAAATTAAACTAAAATCAGATTTAAATTTCGGCGGACGGCACCGGACACCCTGTCTGCGATTTAGGGCTGCAGAGAGAGCGGCCTGCGTGCCGAATGATATTTCAAGTGTTGAGTGATTGTGTATGTGTGCGTATTCAAAGCTGGTGCGCAACTGGTGCTAGCGGCGAAAGAACATTTTAAGTTCATCAAAAGTTCATCAATACTGATCAATTTTTACGTCAACATCACAACGATCAAGTAAGTCCACAAGCAATTTTTGGCTTCCGCGTTATTCTGAATGAATGTATGCAAGATTTAATACTAATGTTAGTAGTTTGTACATACCAATCTGTTTATTTAGATTGAAGTGACAAGAGATACAGAAGGAGCCAGCAGTTCAAATAAATGGATGGAGAAAAACGTAGGTAATAATTCCACCAAAATTTCAATCTGTTAAACCGCGAAACAGCGAACATTGTAACTGATTTGTAATCCGATTTTATCATCATTTTCAGAATAAAACTGAGTTACTGAGCTGACCCGCCAGAACCTGTTCAAATCCCTTAATTCCCCCCTGCTGACGATAGTATGCGTTTTTGCAATGATATAGTCGCATCTTTGCATTATTGTCTTATACTTTATCTCTGTTGACACATTTTCCACCGCAACTGCTTAATTTTTGCTCTGTTTTTTGACGTAAGATTGATTTTTGATATCCCTGGATTTTGCTGCATACACACACAAATACACATTACACATACACTCGTTCACAAACATGCACATACTCTCTCACACTTATTCACACATACTTTTATACTCCTTCAAACATCATTCATGTATTTAAATACTTACTATTCACACACAAGTTCATACAAAACTACACAATGAATGGTCTGTTGGGCTGAAAAGCGTCTATGAAATAAAAAAATAAATACAAGAATTGAAACATACACGAAATTGTCTTCATCTACGTTTTGTGTTAAAGGTAAGAGTCACACCAAACATGCAATGATGCAGTTTTGTTGAAATAACATTATAATAAAACATTCTAAGATATAATGCCTGTAGCTGAGTACATCCTAAGAAAGACCTCTCCGTACATATACTAGAAATTGTGGAAAGAATAACCATAAAGGCAATTTTTTAAAGGCTATAATTTTGTCAATGAAAAAGATTCGATAACAATTTCATGAGCTTTTAGTCACTACATTAGAAATGTACGGTATCTGAACCAAACACGAGACACGACAATTTCATATGATTACATATACATTTACCTGGTATACCGGAGCGTGCATTCAAGCGAATCGTTGGTCGGGAAGCGGGCGGGGGTCACGGCGCGCGGAACCGCCCTAGAGAAGACAACGTGCTGCACAAACAGACAGCAGCAGTAGCAGCAGAAAAGCTGGAGTGTCGTCGTAGGTACGAGACGAGGACGGCGAGGAGCGATGCGGAAATGCGCTCGTGCGTGCCGGTGATTCTGATGCGATGTGGCACATATGTGCGGAGGAGCCGTTCGCGCAGGTACGACGACGTACGTACGTGCGATGCGCATTTCCCATATGTTTGTGTGTGTGCGCGTTCGTCTCTGCGACTGCGTGTACGAGTGTGTGATGCTGCTTGCTCTCTGCTCGCCGTACGTCGCACGATAATAAGTCAAGTAATTAGTTTAATTAAATTCGAATTCGCACGCGTGCATTTCAGCATTCCGACGGCACACACATACACACAAGTTCTGGCGTCGACGACAGCCGAGCCAAGCAGCGGCAGCAGCCAGCAGCAAACGTCGAGTGCGTGCGCGCGCAATTACACCCCAGACGTCAAATGCATTATTTTCGCGGATTCTCCACGTTCTCACAACCCCCCACCCGCACACGAAGACGCACGCGCAAAGCACGTCCGCCCACAGCTCCTCATTAGCATTAGAGTACACCGTGCGCGCAAGTCGTTACGCGCAAGTCCGAGTTGAGCCGAGTCTCATCATCGCCTCGCCTCGGCTCGCGGTTTATTAAGCGATGTTCAGCGACGTCGTCGGCTCTCTGCTGGCGATCATTGCGCACACACTCATTTGATTCATTATTAATTTGTCTGTCCGTCGCACACCGCCGCACGCCGCACGTGCGTACCTACTTTGCCGGGCGGTACTCTGTCAACACATCGTCGTCGTTCTGCTGGCTGATAGCAGTCGCCGCTCGACTCGCATCCTCCTCTCTATCTCATTTGCACGCCAAATCCGCGCACAACTTTTGCTTGCGATGCTGCGCTCACATGCACATTCGCATATAGCGTAGAGCGGCGCGAGTCCAACTTTTGACATGCATTTTCGCCCACTTGTGCGGCCAAACTCGGCGCCCAGTCCAGGCTCGGTCGGTCGTCTAGCTCCGCTGATGCTGGCGGCCACCCCAACCCGCCAGCTGACCGCGTGCGCGTGGCACACACACACACACACACACATTGGCAAAAAGCTGCCCGACGTCGACGACGACGACGACGATGATGCTGAGAGGTTGAGTGCAGATAGCCGCAAACGCACGACGCTCGACGACGACGACGACGTGACACGGACGCGACGATGACTGCGGGCTGGTGTGTTGGTCGCGTGCACGTCGTGTCCGTCGTCGTCGTCGTCGTCGTCGTACGTGTCCACAACCGCAGCGAGGCGAGGCGGACGCACGCCGGCCGTCCATTGGCGATGTCGTTGAGCAATTTACGCACGCAATTTGCGGCACGCTCGCGCGGATAAAGTGCATTTGTTCGTAGTCGGTGTGCGTGAGCTGTGCGTTGTTGGTCGATGCGTGCGGGGGTTGTTCAATAGGGATGATCGGAATTTGACAGCGTATAGCATTTATTCTGGTACATTTTATAATATTACATATTATCTGGCGTCATAATAGTTCGCACACCTGGACAACTAATCGTGTTCGTCCATCTATTCAGGTGCATTCACACAAATTGTAATGATGCAGTTATGTAGAATGCACCTCATTCTATTGTATTTGAGAAAAATCGGGTGCTCCATTACCGATTTTCAAATATATGGACAAATTGTCGAGCTAATTGAACACACATAAGCAATTTTTTTAAATGTTTTGTATGGTCAGGATTTGCGCATAATTTCATTCTCATCTATATGAGTACACGGATATTGTTCTAGTTTACTCCAGTCGAAAGTTATGGTCTCCTAACCAAAGTCGAGATGCAAATGAGCACAAATGACTGAAGAAACATGAACATTTTTGTTTTTGGTGCGACTTTTTCACCCGAAAAAAACACTTAAAAAATGCTAACAATTAGAAATACTTGAAAACAAATTAACTTTTTTTTTCTTAATTTCTATTCGACTATATGCTCTTTCAGATTTGCATTAGTTGATAAAAAACTTTTGAGAAATGACATACTTATTAGCTTTCAAACTTAGGTATGAGAAAAATATTCTCAGTCTCCCCGGTGATTGCACCCGGGACATCTCGTTCGAGGGGCAAGCAACCAACCAACTTATTAGCTTCCAAATTCCATATATTTTGTAAATAATTGACACTTTTGGAATGAAAAGTGAGTTTATTTTTCTCATGTTTTCTTTTCTTTCTTCCATTTTTTTAAGATATTGCCAACTATTATAATAGTTGGCCATGTGCTAAAAAAGAAATATATAATTTGGAAATGCAATTAAATGAAGTGAATGATAGCAAAAATAATAACTATGATATATTTTTGTTAATGAAATGTAATCTTTTTCTTCTATCAACTTTTGATCTAAAATTTTAAACCGAACAACTTGCAGCTCATTTTTGCATTTTACAGTTGAGTTGCATTTCTCATCATCATCTACATCCATTTACTCCTGTTGGGCGGCTGTATATGAAATGCAAAGCTTTTTAGATTATTTACTGTTGATAGGCACCAGTATATCAACAGGGCAGTTTCACTCAAACAGAAGCGCTACACTGAAAGAGTGATAACTGTCAAGCCAACATTTAAGTGTCTGTTTTTCCACCATGCGGTTTGAGAACAAATATAATTGTTTTTGTGCATAGCATCCTCATAAAAATCTGTATAAAGCCAGGCATTTGATTGGGCCTCGATGAGTAGCCTCTTGATTTCACAAGTAGTAGTCAATTTCAAGGGTTAAACAACCAAATATTGACATAATATAGCGATGCTTATATAATTTTCGAGGAGCAGTTGGCAATGCCAATGAAAACCATACCAATTAGTTTTACTTGGAATTTGTCAATTTCATAGGTACTTTTGGGGGTGTCAACAACCGGCACAATTTTTAATTTTGATAACAAATCATGATTTTTGTTTCACATTTTTAAAAACGTATTTGTAATTAACAGAACCGAGTTAATCGGGATAACTCCCCCTAGTATCGTCATATTTGGTTGGAAGAGGGTGGGGCCCTACAGCCAGCTCCCCGTTTTATCCGCTACTGACTGTGAGCTCGGCGGCCCGACTAACAGCCCACGATGGATTAGAGACGTCACTGCGCGATGACGTTGATAAGCATTCTCAAATCAACCCAACTCACACTCACTCCAACTCCACAGAATCGCCGCGTCGATGAACGCGAAGGCTCCCGTTAAATGGTTAATGCTCCAGCTCGTAAGCGCCCGTCCAAACATCAGTCGGTCTCTCTCTACTGCGCGGCTAAGCTGGCCGAACATTTTATTAGATTATAAAAAGTGATTTCGAGAAACGTGCCGGGGTTGCCCTTGCCCGTATGCCACACTACTGCTACATACTATACTCACAGAGCGCTAATGTCTAATCACACCAATCAACGCGAGATGCGCTGCTGCTCTCGGCTGAATAAAAAACCCATTCAAGTGTAAGCCGACGAGCGATTCATAAAAATCAAAGTGTCGCATTTGTCTGGGGTCCAATATCCGCATTAAACATCTCGCCCGGCTCGAATGCGAACGCGGCATCGCATTCTTGTAAACACAATAAAAAAAAGTTGCGCGTCCCTTTCTCCTCGAGCTCGCCAGCATGCCGGTGTGCTCGGCGCAGAGCTCGGGGTTTATGGGCTAATGAAAAAATAACAGCGCGAGCGATGTTATTCGAATGTGTGTGTGTGTGGTGTTATTGTCGGAATGGCCGGCAGCAGCACGCGTTCGAGAATATATAGGGTCGTATTGCGCACAAAACGATCCCAAAATGTCTTGTAGAGTAGATTGTTACTATACTCGCTTTAAATACACTAGCGGACATAACATTCAAGCTTGAAGTTTCTAGTTTCGAGATCTTGTTATGGTTTATTTTTCAGATCCACGTGTATCGTACAGTAGTGATCAATACAGTGAGTAAAAAATTATTACAACTAAACCGCCATATGGAACGGATAACTTGTTCGTTCAGCTTTATTTTTGCGTGTCTTTGACCTCAATGCGATTTTTTGTTCACTGTGATATCGAGCTTTGAATGGAAAAGGGTCATTTTGTGTTTGAACATCAATATCTCAGCAACCAATAATCGCACAATAAATTCATGAA
>JANTBZ010045959.1:0-11303 GCA_024741255.1 Exechia fusca
GCACCCATACCGGGATTCGAACCCAGGACCTTCCGATCGTGAGGCAGGCACTCTACCCCTACGCCACTCAGACGACCTAGCTCTTACTACATAGGCTGGTATTTTTACGACCAACTTACGAATACGCCAAAAAATCGGAAGAAACCCAATTTTTACCAATGGTTTGTGAGTGTATCACGTAGAAATCTTGTTGACATATTTGTTTGTTAGCCTAGACTATAGAAACCATAACTACCTATTTTTCATTGATATTGTTGATCTTATTGGACTTTCGGGAAACTTGAGCTCTGATGAATCCTTGGATGTTCAGTGAATAGTTTTTAGAACGAAATTGATTTTTGTTTTTCTCGGTTTGGACATTTAGACATTTAGACTTCATAGATGCATATTAAAGTTCTTAAAAAGATAGAATTTTAGAAACGCAATTTAGCAGCATAAAATAGAGATCAATTGATACAAATATTGAATTAAAATATTACGCCACCTGTTGGCGCATTTTCCGATATCTCAACATGTATTTACAGGAAATGCAACTCAACATTGCAACTCAACATAATTCATGAGAATGTTTTGTCCAACTTTGCAATCGAGTACAGCGAAACCTCACGTCACTTTTGCAGTTCCAGAACGAATCCAAAAGTAACTTTTGGATTCCAAATGTCAACCCTGCTCATCTGTGCAATGCGGATGAATGTTCCTGGAACAACATGCAAATTCACATTGTATTCATTCTGCTCATTGACTGAACAGGAATGAGGAAATCTGATGAAAGGACACGCATATTTCTCTTTCATCATCATCGCTCCCGCTAATGGACTAGTTACACTAGCGATATAATATTCATCACAGCCTGGAGTCCACTACACGTGTTTGACGAGCACGATCAGCAAATAATATTGATGTCATTACTTTCCACGCACGCATGCGACCACTAATTGCTTTGATTATGTTCGCGTCCGCTTTCGGTGACATATTATACACAACCTTTCAACCTAATTGTCGATGACTTTTTTTCGGTGGTATGAGTTCGGAGTGTGTGCGTATGTGTGTGCTCGCCCGCTGGCTCGTCGGCTCGGCTCGCTTTCGCGCCGACCGATTTAGCTGTCTTCTCCATTCGCTGATGTGTGTGTGTGTGTGTGTGTGTGTGTGTGTGTGTGCACGTACACACGCGAGCACGCCGTTGCCGGGCATTAATGGCATTTTCCGAATATCCGAATCGGCGGCCGTCGTGTCGGAATCAGTTCAAATACCATTCCAGCCAGAACCGAACTCATTTCCACACGGCCATGAATACGCATGAATGAATGAACGTGTGTATGACTCGTATATGGTGTGTGTGTGTGTATGTGTGTGTCTCTGGCTCTGGACATGTACGCAATTTGGTATAATGTAGTAGAGATATCATATACATGCTACAAGGATCATTAAGTCCCGTCAAAAAATTTGGGAAATGCGAACGATTCGATAAACATTTGTTTGTTCCTCTACAACGGCCATAGCCTAAATCAAGCGATTCTGAAATATGACGATCACCTTCGATAAGTTTTCGTCACTAAGACCGGCAAAATACACCCTTATCTCGATTCAGACGGTTTCAATATTCCCCTGGAGCAATCATTCGGAATTTGAAAATAAGTAATAGTCGCTGAGAGTCAGATTAAGATAAACACATCGATGTGACCATAATTCACAGCCCAATTCTTGGATTTATTATATAAACATTTTATATATAACTTCAAGGTAGTACCTGGATCACACGTAATAAAACACAAGCCATTTTTAAAATTTTTAAAATAATGAATTGATTTGATTGAAATAATGAAAAGTCAGAAACTCTTGATTGGCTAAGAGGCTATTACTCTTCACTGGAGTGTCTTACAATAATATGCGTGTACTCAAATGGAAGAGATAGGAATTGTGCACAATCAATTTATAATTAAATAATATAAAAATTCGCCATTAGTGCAATAATGGTTACATATTCAATCAGCGATAGGTCTTTTTTTGGAGAGCTTCTCTAAGAAAGACTTCATCATAATATTTGTTACTTTTACGATAAAATGATGTTTGTTCAACAAAAATGCATCATTGGATTTTTAAATTGTTATAGCTAGGCGTATTAAACGAGAAAAACGGAGATTTCAGTATATGGTTTTAACTTTAAATTTCTTTCTTTCAAACAAATACATGGAACGCCATAAACATTATATACAAAGTTGTCACTTTCGGAAAATGCCGTTTTTCTTAGAATTGTGACACCAGAACACCGAAATTTCCCGAACTTAATGAACCATGCGTAGTACACGGAAAATGTATGCCACCGCCAAATATCACACACACACTCGCGTGTCCAACGAACTGGGATTTTCGAATCTGGGTCACACTGTTCTACTTCCACACACACAAACGCACACAGCACGCGCTTACACATTTCACGCTCTTTTGTGAGTGTGTGTGTGTGTGCCGACGACGGTGCGGGTTCGTTGCTCGTTTTCCATTTGTCCATCAATCGAAATCGGTGGGCGGATTACGTACACACACACACACACACGTCGACTTATTTAGTCCCTCCGTCCCACAAACACGATCCAATCCAATCGAATTATTAATTATGCGACTCATGCTCGACGGCGGCGACCATTGACTCTGGCAGCAGCACCGCCACTTCCACTTCCACTTCCCGATAGCTATCTGGAAAATAAACGCGTTAAGCACTCGTCAAACATTGACGAAGCCGGCCGGCTGACAGGAACAAAATAAAAGCGGTCGTCGTCGTCGTCTTCGATGTCGTAATGACAAGCGTCATCAAAACTCCGACCGAAAGAACATATCGGTCCGACACAAACATTGCCCTCAATCGACCCCCCAAACCACCGCCGCCGCCAACACGCTCGCACTCTGTCATTCTCGCATGTCGTCGCGTCGCATGTCGTCGTTTGGCTGGCATGTCGTTTGGCTATGGGCGGACGTGCGTGTATTATGCGCTAAAGTCATCGCAGTCAGCGAGTGTGCGGTGTGCGTGCCGGGTGGATTTTTTCCGCGACTTTTCCTCATTTAACACGTAACGTACAACACCTACATACAATACCGCGGCCAATTATATTGCTGATGTCGACGTTGGGTTCAAAACTTTCTATATTTCTAGGATACCTGATATTTTTCGAACGGTGTCACAGTCACGGCATATAATCATGATGGCAATTATTATTTTTATATTAATAAAATTCCGCGTTCGCTATAAAAGTAATTATATGATTCGGATGAAGCATTTGTTTGTGAGATGCGTGTAGTTTAGCACTAAAACACATGGAAACAAGTCGTAGAATAGCAACAAAATAACACTCATAAATAACACAGTATCACAAAAATGAGATTATGACGTGTGTCGGTTTTCCATATTTTAGTTTCTGACGTGCTTCTATCTTCTAATCACGAATTTCACAGGACACAATTTCTACTTGATTTTCGGGCCGTAACACATGAATTCATCCATAGATATTACCATGTAATAGCTTGAAAAATTCCCAAGAGTACGAAATAAACGACAAGATGAGAAAAATCACTCCTACATGGGCTGAGAAATCCCGGGACAATCTATGATTGAACAACAATTTTATGAAAAAATACTCATTTTTATTTAAGCTCTATAGCCTTAAATCGGCGTTCCTACAACATCTTGATCACCTAAAAAATAATTCTTCGCTAACACATGTAAAAAGCTCTTTTTCTCGATTTAGACTGCCTCATTCGTTCCCTGAAGCTACCATTTTAAATTTGGAAATAAAAATAGTCGCTACGGGCCAAATACGCATCAATCTATAGATGGGACCTCAATTCATGATTCATTGATAATTATGGCTATTATTTGGTCAATTGTTAATTGTTTGCGTTTTTCCGGCAAAGATAAGTATAAATATTTTCATATAACTTCATGGTATCAGCTATCTCCAGGCTCCATGCTTTCCGAATTTCGAAATTATTTCGAGGACTTATTGATGTTTTCGTCATAACTTCGGTGCCTAAATTGTCGGCACAGAATTGTTAGAAAAATTGCCAAATTTTGTTTTGGCTAGGGCAGACCCCTGATAACAATTTCTCAAGACATTTTTGGCTCCAGCGGCCCTTCTACTTATCAGACATCAGTGCTTTGATAAGATTTTAAATACCTACTCCTTCATTTGTTAGAATTTGACGAACCGCGAGTTACAATAAAGACAATTATCCTTACAAACTAATGACAGTTGGGTAATGAGTTTGATTATGGCTGGCTGAAACATGACCAAAACTATGATACATATTAAATTTGTAGAACAATTTTGTTTCTTCATAGTTTATCCCGGGACTAACCACTAACCATCCCATGTAGTAGAAAATGTTCGCGTGATTTTATTCCCGTCCTTTTTGCACTTGTCTCACTACTGTTTACTTTAGCTGCACGATAACGCGGTAATTAGTATAACATAACATTAAAACATACACCAGTATCTTTGAAAGTTATTCATAATCCTATTTTTGTTCGCCAAATTACTGATTAGGATATAAAAAACGTCAGAGAAAAACATAAGATGTGTATTTAGGGCTGTTATCCAGTGTAATTTCCAATAATTTGCATTGCGTAATATAAGGAGTGCGTCAGTCGAAAACGCATAACTTTTAAATTCAATAACTCATGAATCTGTACAGCTATCCTAATAAGTGAAACAGAGAATGGAAGTATATTTATTTTATGACTATTTATCCAAGAACATTTGAACAATTATTCGATGTTGTCCAAGTTATCCAGCGTTTTCGAAATACCCTCCATCAGCCGTTTTCTGTAGTCTCTGTGACCTTCCTGGAGGCTGCGAAATCTTCGATGAGTTTGGTTTTTAGAATTTGTCGACTCCAATCTCGTTTTTACTAGAGCTCAATAAGGCTCCATTGGCCGAAGTTATGGACAATTTGGTGGGTGTGCCTCCCTTGGCAAAAATTACATCTTATTACTATTCTACCGGTCAATCGTACAAGAGCTATGATGACACGACGCTAAATCAGGCCAAACTAACTAGACATCACAAGCTTTCGAATAAATGATTGGAGCCTGTTCTAGAAGCATTACTTGATATATAAATTTCGGTTCCAATGACTAACAAGTGATGGAAGATATACTAAGATTAGCACACATGCAAATCGACTGTAAAACCAATAACGAACAAACACACATTTGTATGGCTACACAAAAATTTACATCAGTTTTCGGGCGCGGTTTGTAGCCACTAGAACATTTATTGCGTTTATATTCTTTATTTTAGAAGTTAATAGCACTTCAGGCTTACCCCTGAATTTTTCTGCGCACTTCGGTCTCATTTAAAACCAACTTTATCTGCAAACTGGCGATTCGACATTCGGATTTGTCTTCACGAGAGCTACCACTTCATTCGCTTGTTCCTGCCTCGCGGAACAACTTTTCCTAACGGAACAATTTTTTATATGAAGACAGAAATTTTTCATATGAAAACAGAAGGTGGTTTTAGACGACCTGATCATTTTCAAGTCATTTTATTGGCTTACTCTTGATTTATTGGCAAGGATCGATTATCTATAAATTGTTTGTTGACGAATGCATGGGTTTTACATTTCGGTCCATAGTGACGCACTCCTTAAAACTGTACAATTTGTTGTCAGGAAATCAAATAAGCCTAATTTATTTTCCTCAACTCGAATAAAAACGAAAGAAACGAAGGATTTGATTTTACCAGTGGCGTAGCCAGGATTTTCCGCTGAGGGTGTTATGGAACTAATAGAGTGGAAGAATAATTATTTCTGAAGCATACACACAGTATTATTCACGAATTCAACATATAACTTATTCGGAATAGTCTTACAATGATCCCTTGAATGTTTTTTTCAATATATGTATCGTTCTTCCAATAAAGATTAAGCCGATGGTCCGAGATTTTTAGAGAATATCTAGACTTACCATAACAATTTAAAGAAAACATGTAGAGCGTGTCTAATGCATAGTTTCAACAAAAATGAACGAAAACAATGTTGAATGCATTAGGATCGTGGGCCGAGACATATGTTGTCTGTTTATGTGAAATTTAACCCCACTAGACCAAAAAAAGTCAAACTTCATGGACTCCAAATCGAACACATTGACTTTGTCTCAAGATATTAATTTTATGCTTATGAGCACGAACAAATAAATCTTGAAAAATGTTTGGATGTTCGAATTAGAGAACGTTTTCATTCTGTGTTTCATTTGTGAAAGGCCTGGGGGTGTTGAGATTTGAAAAATGTATTTCAGAATTAAGATGTTTTCTCTTGTATAAAAGATCGGAGTCTATATTTATGGAACGATTTTGAAAGTCATTTATCGTAACACCAGTTTTGTTGCACCCTGTGCACTCGCTCCGTTACAATCGATTCGTCGCTCGCTCGGAGCTCGGAGCATCAGCTGTGTGGCGGTCGCGTGTGGTTCACCTTGTTCAAACCAACGTTCGGAATAGAACGAACGTTTAGCGTAATTGCGCGCGCGTGTTTTTGTTACTACTGCAGTCCGAATTTGATTTATGTCGAATATAATTAATTTTGACGGAGCCAAACAGGCGTCAGACACAATGCAAAATTAATTAATTATATATTTCAGAATGCACAACACTCACGCACTTACTAAGCTGCTGCTGCTGCTGCTGCTGCTGCTGCGATTGCTGGCATTCATAAATAAAGTTCCAATTGTGCGAGTGCGAGAAATAAGTTCACATACTCTGTTTTGTTCGGTGCACGCACACGCGCATTCGTCGGTTCTTCAATTTTCGTACACAGTATACGCACTGCTGCGCGATTCAATTTACACGACAGCCAACTTCATCATTACTCGACTCCCGCCTCTCTCTCTCCGCCGTCTGGCCCTGGAAAGACTTGGAAATTTCAATTAAAACGAAGCAATTTAATTATATTGCTAGTATCAATTGTTCATGTGAAGTATTGTATTGTGTGCTGGTGCTGCAAGTTTGCGTGCGTGCTCGGGTATTAACACTTTTGGTGTGTGCGTGTGTGTGTATGTGAGCGTTGTTTGTGCACCAGATGCACGCACCCAATTCGTGTGATTGTGTTCGTATTAAAACCTTGCAACAAAGTTTGTGCTGAGTTCGTCAAATCCTCTTGTGCATACTGCATATTACAACTTCGGTTATACAGTTTGAGGCTGCTCTGGGATTCCAATCTCCAGGACTAAAAACAGTTTATACACTATGTTTGTTGGGTATCATGCACAATATAAGGAACAATAAAAGTTACAAACTTCGATTTGAATGAAAATACTATAAGCATAACTCAAAATGATCATTTCACCTGTAAGCAAAAGTATTGCTTATGTCCATTTGCCATTCAAAATATCGCTGATATTTCTTATGTTCTAGAGTGATAACTTCCTACTTTAGTTACTTGGACAAAATCCAGTAAGCATAAATAAATTAATAGAATCTCGTAGTTCGACAACAGTTGTGTTTCTAGGATTGAATTACACGGAACAGTATACTACCATTTATAGAAAAATCAATTTATCTCTAGAAAGATAATTTTCTCTAGCGATAGGTTTAATATACACTTATATGAAGTCCATCCAACAAAATTGCATCAGAAATTGTGAATGTGACTGTTTCTTTAACTAAGGAGTGCGGCTGAAAACACGCATAACTTTATAATTCTATAACTTTTGAACCTGTGCAGCAATATTTGAAAATGAAACAGAATATCAAAGTTTATTCTTTTTATGATTATTTGTTCATTAGACAGAACGAGAATAATCGATTTTGACAAAGATATCAAGCTTCCCGGAATACCTTCCATTTTTGCATAGTATCTATAACCGTCCTCGAGGCTATAATCTATTATTTTTCAAAATATTTTATGTCTTTGGCATAAAGAACTTATCTACTTCAATTGTCTTTTATAACTAGAGCTCCTTTGGTCAGAGTTATGGGCTATTTAGTGGGTGTGCCTCCCTGGGCACAAATGTCATCATATCACCATTACACCAATCAATCGCAGAAGACTTATGATGGCACGACACTAAATAAGGTCAGAGTATCTAGACATCATAAGCTTTCGAATGAATGGTTGGAGCCTTTTCTCGACGCACTCCTTGATATTTATATTTCGGTTCTTTCGAGGCACATGTGATGGATGTTATGCTGAAATCAACACTCAAGCAATTCGCTTGTCAAACCAGAAACAAACAAACAAACATTTGTATATGGCTAGACAAAAATCGACATCAGTTTCGTAGGAGGTTTTCAACCACTAGACTCTTCTTCTTCTTCTTCTTCTTTACGTCTCTGCTCATCATTTTATACCCTTTATAGCACCTTAGGCCTGGAGCTTATTTTTTTTGCGCATTGTACTCACATCGCAAACCCACTTTAACTGCATAACTGCGATTCGACAACTTCGGATTTCTCTTCACTAGAGCTACCACTTTCTTCCACGCGCCACGCGAAAATACTTTTTCTTCCGGAACTTTTTTTTTCTATAAAGATGAAAGATGGTTTCATACGACCCAATAATTTTCGAGACATACTGGCAGAGAGTGGTCGAATCGACTGCGAATTGACAATAAATTGTTTGATGACGAATGCAAGAGTTTCACATTTTAATCTTATTGTGATACTATATATTTCTTATTTGAATTTCCAAATGTCAAAAATCAATCAAGTTCTTACGATCACATTTCTAGAAAAATTATCAATTTAATCCAAGTCGTGTTCAAGCTATAGTGGTATTTTTTTCAGCCGCACTCCTTACAAGACAATGAAACATTTTTGCATGGTTTGAGTCAACTGCTTGGGGTAGTGCAATTTATGTACAGAGCACTCAAAACACTATAGTTTGAAGGGGAAAACGTGATCACCGCTGGTAAAACTATTTATGTTGCAAACATAATAATCGCGCTAGTATATACTGAATCCTTGCTGCTGTGCTGCACTCTTCCGACCCATCGCTTGCTCCCGCACGAGGTTGCGTTGTTGTCAGTGATGTGCTGGCTGGATGGTAAGATTGTATGATATTAATACCGCAGACGCAGCGAAGCACTCTGGAATGGAATGGCGGGCGCCTAATACGATGCCACGTCAACAAAGTTTCGGCACAGAGCTATTTGAGAGGCGTAATTGTTCGAAGGAACACACCGGCTGCACTTGATGGAAAACCGTAACAGGCAAGTGCTCCTCCACAGCCTCGTCTCTGCATTATCTGTGATGAAATGGTTTTGTTTAGTTGGCTCTCCAAAATGTTCGCATTATTTAGACAAACAAATATCAATCTGACTAATTGGCATGTTTTGCAGTGCCGTCCGAATTTGCAGTAGCTATGGCTGTCGTGTGAGTTTTATCTCTGTCGACTGATGACTGACGACTGACGAGCATAGGTAATAATGCATGTAATTAAATCCGTCGACAGTGTCGGAAACATATGCGTTTGCTGCTGCTGCTGCTGCTGCTGTTGGTCCTCTCCGGTGAGTGCGCTGAGTGCGTCCGTTGCGGCTAAGCCGCAAAACGTGCCGCAGTTTCACTCCCAACACACACATACACATACGGACACACGGACAGGATCACATGGACTACGTGCATAAGCCCGATTCGGGATGGACATTCGAGTGTGTGAAATGAACTTCAGCACGTATAATTATACGGGACTCATCATGGTCGTCGTAATAATGTGGCTTTGGTGCTGACGCTGGTGGTCCGCACACCTGGCCGTGACCACACGTGAGGAATGCGCGGTGTATTCCGTGTTGATCATTTGGAATTAAATTGCAACTGTACACAGCATCGCATCGGGATCGCTGTGATACGTGCTCTAGGAAGAGTGAGAGATTTATTTGGTTACCAATCTCTATGTGCTGAATGCTGATGATGATGCAAATATTGTATATATAAATTTGTACAACAACAACAAGTTCCGAGTTATGAAGTGTTACAAACTTGACAAGCTCATAGTGTCTTAACCAGTTGTTCGTGCCTTAATTCCAGGAGTTCAAAAGTTCGCTTCAAAGGAAAGATATACTGTAGGCTCGGAAGAAAGATTTTTGGAATATAGAAAACAAAAAGTGGCCTTCGAGTAAAAAAGGATAATCTTTGAATGAAATTTTTTCGCACGACTGCTGTAAAACTATTTTACACGATACTAATGACAATATCAACAAACAAGGCTAGTGAGTAGTCGAAAGATTCCAAAATGATTATATTATTGATGTAGTATGAACCAATTGAAACCCAACCCATCAAAAAATATTCATCAGATTCCAACAGAATGCGACATCATCGCAAAAAACTCTCGGAAAACACAGCTCAGAAATCGAAATACCTTTCTTTTCTAAGCAATTTGAAGTAAAAGCCATAATAATAATGACTGACTTAAGGCCCATATTTGATCGAGAAACGGTTTCTGTACCCATTACCTATACATTTCGATTGCGAGGGCAATGAGCGTTTTATTCTATGAGACATAAAACCTAAAAGACACCAACATTTCTATCGCAATTTGTTCACACGCGAAACCATATGATAGAAACCATAGTGATATTCCTTGGTTTCGAACGGTTCGGTTCGTTTGAATGAGATTATAATTTCAATTGAAAGTTCTATAAATTGGTAGATAGATGTTTGAACTATATTCAATTGAAATTTTGAAATCCTACCTTCTGTTTAACCCTGTCATCTTGAAGCCTCAATACACATTGCATTTCGGTATGAAACGGGACCTTGTTCAGGAAATACGGGCCTATCACTATAAAAACTTGTATTTAAATGGCCTCGTGAACTCGATGCTAGCAATTTGAAATTTCTATCAAAAGTCCTTTACTTCTAGTTGACCCTTCTCTTCGATAGTGATGGTGTTTTTACTGATTTGTATTGCGCAACATTCATACAAATGGAAATGAGAAATGTAGAACATAATAAAGTCAATAGGATATCGTTTCAGAGGAACATAATGTAAAGTTGAAATGTTTTTTTTTATAAGCAGAACACAATACGCCAAAAATCCATTCATAATTGTATCCAGGGAAAGCAGGACTGTTGAGTGACCATATTAACGTTTTCCGAATTTCTGAGGTCCCTGATTTTTTAAGTTGAAGTTATCGATTGTAATGGTCTAAAATGGTGCGAAAAAACATGACATACAGTTAGTTGCATTAACATGTTAACACCCATATTTTCTCTCTTCAATGCTTCAAAGCACGGGACTGGTTCATAATAATAGATCGAAACTTTTTGGATTCGATAGATCAGAATGTTGAGCAGTTTGTCACGAAATATCGA
>JANTBZ010045970.1:0-11301 GCA_024741255.1 Exechia fusca
CCTGAGAAAACAGTGTTAATCGGAACCGTGTTATTCGAGGTTTACATTTAATTATAATTGGTATTAATTATCATGGATTAAGGACAATATGATAGTGTCTAAAAACGATTATTTCACTTTGTGAAAAGGTCTCTTGTTGCATTATCCTGTGAAATTGTTCAATGTTTATACTATGTATGTTGTTAACGCAAATTTATGAATGAAAACGCAATGGATTCATTGATGAATTTGCATTTGCAACATATAGACAATGACAAATTTCACAAGTGTGAAGGCTCCTTTATCCTATAATGTATGATTTCTCATCGAATTTCTTACTAATAGTTACAAATATAGTGAAATACAGCTATTAAGTTGAATCTAAATATTGTGGAAAAAGGCAAAAACCAAAAGGCAAAACCGAATTGTACTGAAACGTAACGCATTAACGTGCTTACAAATGTACAAGTGTTTTTCTCCCGGGCCTTGATAATTTCTAACCCCAGCATTATAAATAAAATGTATGTACATTCAAGCATAAAACCCTATCGTCATCTTCATATCTCGACGCACTGCGATAAAAGCATACAATCCATATTCTATGCTTCGCTCTCTCTCTCTCTCGGTCTCGTCGTCTCGTCATACGCTTAGAAACATCGTCACTAATTAAACAATCAACTTTGTGTCAAGTAAAAGCAGCTCCGCTTCTGTCGTATGCTTCCGCTTATTCCGTTTCCCACACACTCGCACATACACATAAGACGCGTCGTGCAACTTGCAACAATATGTGTGTGTGTGCGTGTGTGCAAACGGAAAACTATGCAACTTTATGCGTGTGCGAACGTGTGGCAGCAACATTGTTGGGCGCCGGTTGTTGTTGTCGGTTGGTGGCGGTGGTGGTGGCGGTTTAGCTGGTTGAGGTGGCAGCACATAGCCTCGAGTATGGGCCAGTGCAGCGCATATGCAGATACACACACACGCGCTCACACGTTACAGCCCCATCATGCAGATAAGAGTTCGGAGACGAGTGGCGTCGAGTCGAGTGTGCTGGCTGTGTTTTGTGTGCACTATTATAGTTGGCGAAGGGGCTGCTGCTGCTGCTGCTGTTGGTGCGGCATATTTCGCCCAAGTGCCCCGACCCACCCAACACCCAACTGTTCAACCGTCCACAGCTAACGCAATGCATATGAATTGTACATATAATATATGATGTGCTCAAGGCATCGGCCAACAAGCCGTCAGGCACGAAGGACTTTGTTTTCGCCGACGTTTAGTTATTTTATTATCAGAAAAACACAACCACCACAATTTGACAACGTGTGTACAAGTTCTGGACGCCACCAGTGCATTAAAATACCTTTTTGTGTGAATGCCCGGAATGTCATGGCGTACGAAAGGTGGAGTAATATTCAACTAATTTGTTAGGTCAGATCGAGATTCGAGATATTATAAGTGTTAACGCATTTTATATCGTTTCATAAAATGTTCGTCACAATTTTCTATAGCCATAAAAATAAACATATTTGATGCGGTGATCGACTGGAAGCGGCGGAGTTGTTCATGTAAATTGTACACACATTTGTAGCGAACTTTCCGAAAAAAATAAAAATACACTACCCGAGATTTTTAAGAATAGGACCAAGGATTATATGCCATCTGGAACTATATAAATGAGCAAACAAAATGATGGATGTTTTACTAAAGTCGGATAACAGTAGAGAAGATGCCACAGCAATCGGGCACTAAATTAAAAAATCGAAAAAAGAAGAAATGGCCCGATTTTGATGACTTCGGAGCATGGGATAATTTTGTCGATTCCGATTTGTGATCGACATAACATGGCTTTAATGAAATATTTAAAATCATTAATATTATCAATATTATAATCATTTCAGTTAAATCTACAATGCATTTGTTCATACCGGAAAACAATAACAATTTTTTAAGAATAATTTCTACATAAACACGATGTTTCACAAACTTGAAGAACGATACATAATCTACTTATCATAATTTTAATGTCGAAAAAGTGGCCGATTGAACATTTCAAAACGACGTAAAAACATGCTTGCGGTTTTCGATCCTAGCCAAGTGCCGTTAATTTATACAAGAAAACTTTGTAGCGACAAAAGAAGAAGAGACATTGAATAACAGGTTTTTGAAAATCATTTGAAAAGGTAGTACGGGTGTTGAGGTAGTACGGGTGATCTCTATTTTTACTAAATATTTTGAATGAAACATTGAATTTCGACCTTAATTTCTACATTAATTTCGACATTCGACAACACTTTCCGGGCAATGATCTTTCAATTACAAAAATAACGCCGAATCAAAACAGAGTCTTAGGAATGTTTTGTCTTGTCTCTGTCTCCGAAAAAGGTTCGTATTGACATCAATGAAGCTGCCAAATGACGTAATGTTTCCGGTTAAAAAATAAAAGTTCACGATATTATTTCGTCCGGCGGAAAACTCGAATTGCAGCGACATTAGATTACGTGCTTGAAATAGCTGCCGGTCAAAAACAAACGCTTGATTCGGAGAAGTGCACGAGTTGGACGAGTTGGACTTCGAACCAGGCGTATTCCCAGAAATGGCTATTATGAAATTGTGCACATATCGTTGGATGGATGGAATACTTTAAAAATACAAACTCATGTGGCAAAGTGCAAACTTGTTGGCCGATGTGTGTAACATAGAGCTCCTCCACGCACGCAAAACGAAGCGCTCTGAACTTCAAAGTGAACCGCACGCCGGCGGCGACGCCAAACGCGCCAACCGCCACAAACGCACACACACACGCCGGCCGCCGCATTCCGAACACCCCGGCACAGAGAGCGGACTGCGTGCAGCAACACGCACGACAACCAATATTGTGTATTATGTACCTAACATACATGTAGACTTTATACCGCGTTTGTGCTCAAACCTCAGCTCCTCAGCAATAATAACAAACTTGCAATTTAAAGGACTTCATCCGCCAGCACTCTGGCAAATGAGCGCCACGGCGGCCGCTCAGTGTGTGGAGGGGCGGACATGTGAACAGGGTGTATCGATAAGGACAGACGAATTCGACCGAATGACTAATTAGATTAGTGTATATTTGTGAAGTCTCAGACAGAGATTGTATTGTACAAAATTACATTAAATACAAAACGTCTGAAACGATATAGAGAATGTATTTTATTTATCATGTAGAAAGAACCATGGCCAGGTTATTTTTGCACCCCTTCTCTTAATTAGAAAAAATTAGGATATCATGTTCTGTTATCAAAATTCCTCTATGAGTATAGACTCTGACCGTGTAGGGCCACCTCTACTATTTTTCGGTGTTGTCTTCACGATAATTTATTTGCCGGGAAAAACAAAAACAAATGTTGAAAGAATCTAATGATGATGCCTTGAATCAGTATGTTTATCACCGATTATTATTTATACTTAAATCGACAGAATTATGCCGGAAATTCCCCAATGATTGAAGAAATATACATTTTTTACTTCCCTCACTCATTAAATTAACAAAAAACTACGACCAATACTACGACTAATACTTCACACAAATCGTATCATCGACTTTATTCCAACGATGTTATTCTTATGATTTCTTGATTTGTTTCGTTTAAAGTCATTTTATACAAATAGGGGAGTTTAACCCGTTGGTTACACCCTCAAAATTACCATAAAAATGAAAAATGTCAAGTAAAATGGTTACATTGGTTGTCATTGGCATTGCCAACTGTTCCTGCGAAATTATATAAACATCGCTATACTGGATATCGGATGGAGATAATGACAATATTTATTGGTTTAACCCTGCATGTGAAATCCGAATTAAAGGCCGAATTAAAGGCCTGCTTTTATACCGATTTTAATCAGCAGTATGAGAAATGCATCGAATTTGCTTCGTATTACAAATATTGCCGCCCTACATATTTTTTTGTTGTAAAATGCATGTATACTGAAAGGATGTCCACAACCGGTGCAATTAGCGTGTCCACAACTGGGGAAAGTAGGCAATTTCTTCTTTCAACTTAATAAAACTTGATGAAATCTTAAAATATATTACATTAAGTTTCCAAAAATGTATCACTCTTACTATTTTGTAGCTATTCACTTCATGTTATCGCTTTTGAAAACAAATACAATTTAGATCAATGTTGATTTTCACACATGATAAATGGTATAGGCAATAGTTTCTACGCAAGTGCGTTTTTCGACAAGTGCGTTAGCAACAATCCATCGTATTGATATAATGCACCGTCTTTCTAGAGATTTGATTTATCTGCTTTATTTCAAAAGTTACGGGGGTGTATAGAATATTATCCCATTTCATTGGTTTAAAGTTTAAACTACGCTTTATCCAACGTGGATTTGTTGCAGATTTGCTCGCGAAAATGAACGATTTCACCCCTAAGAATACCGTTGGCGTTGATCCTGTAGATAATTTGTTTATAAGATTTTTCCACAAAATCCTTTATTTGTCCTCTTATGACGTATACCGATAATCGATATATTTTTTACGGGCAAACTCATTCATTTTTTAGGCAGCAGGAAATATCATGTTTTTCCAAATTTACCAAATATTCAACTCAAAAGATCAGACGTAGGATATATTTAAAAAATAATAATTTGTGTTCATACGAAATCCATATTTATTCCCATTTCTTTGCAATGCAAAGTGGTTTATTTAATATGTGCTCATTAATTTATCTATGGACAGTTTTCATGAAAATCGAGTTAAATTGCTGCGACGTTTATTTTGGTTCGGCCGATTTTCTTCATGTATAAATGTGTTTCGCCATTTTCTACATGACATTTAGTCGTAAATCTGTCTTTAACTTTATATAACAATACCATAGAAAATGTTCTTTTGAAAAAGTGTTATCTATGCTGCGATAAATTTAACTATTAGTCAGTTCAAACGTCTCTCCACCCTTCTCGAAAAACCCCTACAAAATAAAGAGGCCATACGTTTCAACATTGTACGAGAGCGGTCGTGTGCTCTGGTCAAACCACTTCAAGTTCGGCGACTTCACAATGATTTCAAGAATGTAATGAACATACACAATCACAATCATATGTACATATGTTCGTACTATGTAGTCCAGTAGTATTTACATTCGAGTGTGTGCGGACCTGATCCCAATTAAATCGAATGCACACATAAAACCAATCCCAAGTTTAGCTGCCACTATTGTGTGAGCGAAATCCTTTTGTAGCAGCGATCAGAAAAGCGAAAAAACGGCCATTCTTCTGTGTATTGTTCGCCGTCGCTGAAAGTGACCGTGTCGGATAAAGTTCCGCACTCGCTCGTCGTCGTTTCTGGGCTCTGGCTTTGGTCTGGAATCGCAGGACAAAATGCCAGCGACAAATGCATTCACGATTCGCACGCATGCGCACTTTGCACTTTGCTGAGCGACGGCGTCGGTGGACACATGCGAAAAGTCTAATCCGGTCTCTGGTACTTGGAATGGCAAAGGCGTTCAGCCAGCCCAGTCCCAGTCGCCAGCCCAGAGTGCGTGTCGAGCATGCGTTTTGTGTGACACGTCGTGGGTATTTCTCCGGGTGTTTTTATATT
Organism: Exechia fusca; assembly: GCA_024741255.1. Taxonomy (NCBI): domain Eukaryota; kingdom Metazoa; phylum Arthropoda; class Insecta; order Diptera; family Mycetophilidae; genus Exechia; species Exechia fusca. Next base: position 5,555 of record JANTBZ010045970.1, read on the forward strand.
CCGGTATTCGGGAATTTCAAGAATCAAGAAATCTGGTATATCTGGTATCTGGTATACTCACGAAAGTTTGTTTAATTTCCCTGAATTCCCGGATTGAATTTCTACCTTGGTTAAATTACACTGGGTAACACAAATCAAGTAATGGAGAAAAGTGTATACAGAAGGCCGATAAAAAAAAGTCGTCTAGTGTTATGAATGAACACGTTCACTATTAAAAATGGCTTCTTTCTTTTTAATCATTGTGATCAAGGACACGAACACAAATTGTTATCATGTTAGTATCGAGTTGGACAATAAGCTATTACAAGGTTCATTATGTCTAGGGGAAATTGGTGTTCTGGTGCAACCAGTATCGCATCGATAACATGTTCCGGAATTCCCTACATATAAATTAGGAATGTGACATTTTCATAACATTTTATCTGGTAGTTTTGAAGTTATTCTGTTTATAGTAACACGCGGTTCAACATATTCGAAAAGATTAAAATTTCGTTGTAGCACTGTTTTTGTATGGGAAAAGTGCAGCTGGAGCCAAAACATGTGATTACATGTGATTCAGGTTCTTCCAAAGCCGAAAACCAAAATTCTAAATTGTTTTCCAGAATTTCGTACTGGCCATTTGGGCACCAAAGAAACCAAAAATGTTGGAAGCTTGAGAATCCTGATATCCTAATGATAAGGGACAAAATCCAACATATCTTGTATACGTTTTTAGGCATGCGAAATCTCATTGCGGAGAGGGTGCCGCGAAAACGCAAAAACTCACTATCGACCAAATCGACAGAATAACCAAAATCGATTATTTGAACTTTGAATTGTGTTCTCATTAACGGTTTTATCCGTATATGGCCCTCAGTGTCTATGATAAATATCAAAATTCGAAATAGTGTCTCCAGGAAAAGAATAGCAAAAAAGAGGATTTTGAAAGTTTTTTCGAGAATTTATTTCCGAATGTAATCGTGTTATTTCAGGATCGCTGAATGTTGACTATCGGCCTTGATCGAGACTTTGTAGAGGAAACAAACGTTTTCATCAAAAAGTTTGTGTTTTCAGCACTTGTTCCGAGACTTTATGAACACTACATCAAACTTTCTTCCTTTGAGATTGTTTAATCGTGTATCACACAATCATGTTTGTGCAATGATCTTTGTGCACGACATTGTTCCAACTCAATTACCATATCGAGCGTCTTGTGCTTGTCGTTGACTTCGATGCGATTTTTTGTCATTGAGATATCGGACTTGAAAATGATTATTTGTGTTTGAACATCAATATATCAGCAACCAAGACTAGCACAATAATATGAAGACGGATTTTTAAAACTTCAATAAATTATCTATAAAGTCAAGTTTATATTAATTCTGAAAATTAAATTGCACCACACGAACTTGAGTCGGCTGTGGAAAAAGGGCTTTGAACATTCGAGGAACAAAGGTCAATAAAATGTTTGTTTTTATGAGTGCGTTTTAAAGTTCATCAACCATAGAACATGTTTTATTTGATACCACCCACAATTGCGAAAATTACCGAAAGATCGAAATAAGAATTACCGAAATTCAGGATATACTACTTCTTCCGAAAATCGCAAACTCTAGTCATGAGTGTGTGTGCTTGTAAACGTCTCGCTGCAGCGCCCGAACACAAACATTAGCGTGGATTAGGGCAGAGCATGGAGCAGCACGTACGCCAGGATTGAATGCACACTGAAACGACGACGACTGGCAAAAAGGCGTCGTCGAGTGAGCGTCTGATTGTCAGGCATCTCTACACCCCACTCTATCCCAGCGACGGACGGAACCACACAAAACGTCTTTAATTATGCAAAATGCGAGATGGTATCGTTAAAAGACGTGAACGGGGCGACAGCATATTACATGCAAATGCATATGCTTCACGCGTCCACACATATATATTTTCACAGGACGCCCAGAGAGCCCTGTGCTTCTCAAGCGGCGTCTGAGCGCCTTTTGTCGAAGTAATTACACGTGTGTTGTTGTGTATGTGTGTGTGTGTAATTCTCCCTAACCATGTTAGCAGCATCAAAGTGCGTTTTGTGTGCGTCTGGTCTGGCCTTTGGAGGAGCGCACTTTTCGTATGCATAAATTATGAAACGTACTCGAGATGATGCGAGAATAACTGTGATGGATCATGTTATTTGAATTGCAATGGAATGAGGCAAATACCTCGACTTATACCTCGATTTATTGTAATTTTTGTTTCACAGGTCCATATACGGGACAATAAAACATTTTTTAACTAAAAAGATCACAGTGTATTCATTTCTGATACTGATTCAATGTGAATCCTGAGCAATTTCCGTTACAGCATTCGCTTTGCTTGGCCCGTTATTACAAATTACACTACTACACTACTACTCTAATACTACATTAATTACTCTTTCCTCTGGCCCCGGCCGAATTGCCAATTCAACACAGTGCCTTCCGATTATACACCGTTCACAAATTACACGTATGCAACTAACACTCGACGAATCCAATGAACGTCATTGCGAATTCGAGGGAAAACATGCTTCGGATTTCCTCGCAAGCTCGCACGCTCGCTGCTACGCAAATAATATAATCCGCACTCACAGTTCAGGAAAAGCAGTCGTGACGAGCAGTGTTCCGCTTTGTCGATGTGCATGTGCATAGGTGTGTACAGGGTGACCCAATTGAACTTCGTGAAACTTTATTCAGCTGTGCTTTCAATTTCAAACCAGTTGTCTCATCAGGCTAACATTTTTTCAAAAAAATCAATGATGATATTTATTTGAGTACCACCTGTCAGTCGTTAAGAAATCATGTATCTTCGGTTTTTCTAAGTGAAGGTCATAAATTATGTGAACTAATGAAACTTATTATGTTATAGTATGACAATTTATGAAAAAATAAAAAATATATTCAGGAATGCTTAATGAAAATGCAACGAACCGCTCCGAAATAAAACTGTCGGAATTCTTTGTCGCGTCAAATATGGCAATAACGCATTTCTTAGCTATAAAATGGACAAAGAACTCAGAATTTCATAATTTGTTCGCTTATATTAGTGCACAAGGAACATAGCTGATATTATTTGATGACATTTTGTCTGTCAAATATACGTTTGCTATGAATAAAACTTAAGTTTAGTGCGCTTATGAAAGCGGTCGTAATTCTCGGTTTGCCACTGTACATCCAAATGTTCACGAGCCTTACATCAATATAGCATTAGATATCGGTACATTAACTTTCAAGTATTATATCGATATGCGCACTGAATCCAAGTGAGATTATCATCCATTGTATCATTTGTAGGGCCTTAGTGGTGAGAATTTATCAAACTGTCTTCTTCCTAAAATATTAGTATTCAAATCCGATTAGTAATAGTAATGGAACGAATTGAACGAATAAAGTTTATATTGTTCTGAAGCTTGTGATGATATAATTCATCTTATGGTCAATTGGGTCACCTTGTATGTTGCAATTTGCGATCTAATGTATGTATGTATTGTATAGCATGTGTGTATCTTCGCTGCATTTCCCAGAGATCTCCATCCATCCATCCACACTCCCACTCGTTTTGTTTCCACCTCATCGGACAGCATCTACTACATTCACACACACCCACATACACTCGCACACACGTTGTTAAGGCATGCATACATGCATGTGCATGTGCATCGCAAAACAGTTGGCATGTGTGTGTGTAAATTGTGCACACCATCAAATCTGGGGTGCATCTCGGCGGGTGCGCATGTTTGCCGGGGCTCGGGCGCGTTGCATTGATAAAGAGTCATGTGCCGGCGCCGCTGCCATGAAGATACGCAGTGCGCAGCCACCCACAAACCACCCACCCACGCCGACACCATCAAGCCGTACACATGTGATTGAGTTCCGTCATCCGTAAACGGATGCGTGTGCCGTGCGATGCTGTTGGTTGTGTGTGCAGACTACAAAATACAAGACTAAAATTAGACAACAGAATGCATAATATTGAATGTACATATTTGGATTTTTCAGGCGTACAACATATTGGCTTGGTTATATCTATCTATCGAATTCCAATGCTTCAATTACAATCCTATTAGTTGTCCCAAATTAAGTCATCGAGTTCGCTCTTTTGTCTAATTTCAGGTTTTCAAATATGTACACAACATTTTTGTAGCTTGTAGATCGAGCCCGATTATCGAATTTGTCAAATGCAGGAATGTTACTTGATCATTGCTTAAGCTTATTGAAAAAGGCCACGATGGAAACGGTTGAACTAGGTTTTAAATTTTTAAGAGAACATGTATCAAAATTGATCGGACAGAGAATTAGAGGCGATATGTTTTATTATTGAAATTAAAAAAAAACTTGGTGCCATTTCCTATCGATAAAACAAATTTGCCTCAAATTTGTCTGATCAATTATAATGGTATTTTCCCTTCAAAATTATATTGAGAGGCCGTCATAGCTTATGGCAATCTGCTTGCTCAATGTTGACGAAACAGTTCTGCATTTTAATTTTTTTATAATCTGGCTCTATTTTGTGACTGGCTTTAAAACTGTTGTCAATTCTACGCTCCGTAACTGCCCGCAACTGTATACTATGTATGAAAATATCATTCCCTGCATTTGCATCTTAAGCTCATATGGTACATTGACACGGTAACCTTCGGATTATATTAAAGCAGAGAATGTCACCTTTCGAACGCCGTAAGGAGTGTCTCGTTGCGTTCAGTATATCGAAATATGTCCAGTAAAATTTGATAATGCCCGGAAACACGAATCATTTTTTCTAAATCCAAAATTCTTTACTTCTTTCCAAAAGTATGATCACATCTTTCTAGCCTGATAAAAAAAATACCTCTCTTTCGCCCGTATTCTATTAATAGAAATACCTACTGTAGCATGATTTGATTTGGCGAACAAATTAGGTTAAAGTGGGGCCAGTTTTAGCGGGTGGCAAGTTTTGCCTAGGCCATTATAGGCCTTTGAAATTAAGATATTCGACTGAATTTTGGATATTGTGTTCATTTCATAAGACTCCTCCTCCTTGAATACAAAAGTTATAGCCCTATATGTGTTTTGGTGTGTTAGCTTTGACTCCCATTAATGTGCTAGGAATCACAAACGCTTGATGTTAACAAAAATCGAATGATGGGCTTCGACGCGAAATTTATCTGTAAACCCGAATCCCTTTTTGTTCCACCGTTCACATGAACATTCTCGTTGGAATCAAGGTCTATCTCTAACGAATACATGGGGGTTTTGCATTGTCTCTCTATGTTGTATCCACTCGACTTTTTTGGAAAACAAATCATTAAAATAAAGTGGTAACACAGTGCGACTACGGTGCGGGAGGTCATAGGTTCAAAACCAGCCGAAGCACATTCACATCGAATGGCTTTGATTGAGCTTTGAACTTTTACTTCTGGTAGGAGCTTATCTCCCTTCAGAAAGCGAATCAGTATGATGAAATAGAGGCTAGCTATACACATACACTTGAAATTGCGATTCGTTACCTGCGTTAAACACCTCGTCTAATGCATATAATGTGAAAAATGATATGGGCCACAAACAATCACTCAGCAAAAAAAAAGCTCTGCCGTAGCTTAGCTGTCGTGTAAGGGAGCAAGCATAGTGGGCCACACAAGTGGACACAACTCCCTCCTCTGCATGTACAAATGTATATTATAGAGGAAAACAATATTATACAATGTTTAGAACACAGACCAATCAATGTTATCCGGAAAATACCTCAGCGATGAACACATTTGCTGTGAT
>JANTBZ010045981.1:0-11299 GCA_024741255.1 Exechia fusca
GCTAGACGCTCACTGTGATCCGTAACGACACGTGCGTGACCTCCCCTTGTCAGTCAAATCGCCTTCAACGTCTAGTAACACATCCGATTGTCCTAGAAAAAGATTTGATGTATTAATAAACACTAGAGCTAATGGTTTTGACACAAAAAAAGTCCAATATTCGATGTTGCTATGATGAACATCCACAATCCACAATCAAACTTCCAAAAATCTTCTCGTTAAATGACCACCCTTTACATAGTACAGCAGCAGTCATACACACCGAACGAAACTTCAATCTCATAAATTGTTCGCATAACTTACGGCGGTCAAAAAGAACACCCGGCGACGACGACGACGACGACGATGAACCGGGCGCGGAGGAGCAGGGGGAAGGGGAGGGTTGAGCAATTGTGTGTGTGTGTGTATGGATGGGTACGTGCGCGACTGGCGGCCGCCAGCGCGGCCACCTTCACCGACTGCCACCGACGCACGACGACGATGTCGGAGCAGTGGCGAATGTCCGGAGAGCACACACAAGTTATGTGTTTGTGTGTGTGTGTGTGTGTTTATTTCGTGCAGAAAATTACGGGTGTTTATTTTCATAAATCAATCGCTGCGCTGCAACACTGTGTTCATGTATGCATTTTATTATGTGCACACACTGGCTGTGAATGCGCGCGTGGGTTGTGTGTTGCTCGCAAGTCGCAAGTGCCCCCTTCAGATGCATGCCAAACGGTAGGGATCGCCCTTGTCGGATAGTGTTTCGCTGGAGGGCATAGGAACAGGGGTGCTTAAGAGAGAACATATTTTTGGTTTTGTTTTATTGTACTATTAAGTCATATGTTGATATATATTTGAATATGTTGGAACAAGTGTGACATATTAAATAGAATAAATCAGAATCAAATCATGGCATATTGAACAGACAGTGGTGTTCATATAAATACGGTGAGTGTAATAAAATATTCCTCTTCACCTTCTTCCATCGACTATCGTCTTCAAATGACGTACATTAAATGATTTTTTCAAAACGAAACTTCAGCTTTGAAATAGCAAATCAACCAAGCCAGTATCCAATTTTGAAATACGGATTTAAAAAAAAACGAATTTCGATTGATGTGCACCCTGGATCCACTTCTTCAATGTTTAAAGATTATATTCATGTATTGACTACCCTCTTGAAATATCAATGTAACTCCTGTGTCTACTTTATACTGATCATGTTCGGAATGCAAAAAAAACCTCATAATATTCAGACAATTTCTTTAAATTCGCTAAATCCAGACATTCCGTCAACATATTGCATACACATCAGCGTCTGACGACCAAGCAATATTGGTCCAACATAAAATAAATCGGTGTGTGTGTGTGTGTGGTCGCACCAGCCTCAGTTGGGCGCGACGACGATGGGCGTATTGTGTGCGTTGTGAGCGCAAATTTAATGGACACACACACACACACAGTCGCTTACACAGAAGGTATAATAATGCGGCATAATAGGGCCATTCAAACATGGTGTGTGTGATGTGATCCTTCGCAGCTCTGCGACGATCTGCAGCTCTGCGCATCCAAGGGTCATACCGTTTTGTTGGTTGGTGGCGTTTTTTCCGCTCGCTCGCTCTGCGAACTGACTGAACCCGCGCATCCGCCACGCGCACATAAATACATAATTGGGACAGATTATCTGCGGATCATTGCCTCGGGATGTTTGGGTTCGAAATGATGATATGATGGACAGAAGCACAAGTGGCCAGACGCCACCACTTGAGCGGAGTGTGGAGCTCCTTATGTCGTAAACATTTCGCTGACGGCTTCGGGCGAAATTGAAATGTGCAACAAATCAAGCGCACAACCGCTTCGATTGCGCACGCGAATGGTGTCGGAATGCCGGCGAGACGTCTCGTGTCTAAACTAGCATAATTTTATAGTTGCTTACTCGGGCGTGAACGCGGTGATAATGATATATTAATTGTATGTTCTGTGTATGATGTCGCCGACGAGGCAAGCGACGGAAAAAACTAAATTACCAGTAATATACATATGAAATCACAAAACTTCTGTATCTTCGTGAAGACTGTAAATTTTCTATACGGTTATTTAGAAAATATGCCTATCGTATACGAAGTTGTGAGTCACTCTTGTGACAAGTTCGACATTTCAACCAAACATGAAACACAAATAGTTTGTATGGGAAGGGAAAGTGAAATAAAATCGTCCTCTTCATACAAAAAATCCGTGTTTCGTCTTCAGTTAAAATGCCGTAACGTGTCACAGGAGTGACTTAGAACGATTTTGGTATACTCAAATGATTTGTAATGAAATGTCGCACAAAACCTCATCACTCAAAAAAAGAAGAAAATATTTTGGGTCGAGTTTTTCAAAATGAAACTGCTCCGCGTGTCCACCCTATTGCCTCTACCATACTTGAACAAAGAACAACACTCAATCATCAAAATTCCTAGATTACATCATCTCTGGCCAAGATCCCAGATAGAAGATCGTGTCTATTTGTCTGTGCACCACTGAATATAGATCGAAGCTATCTTTGGCGGACATCGCCCTTGGAGTCCTCATATCCACACCAACACAAACAATTTCATGATTATTCCATGTCTAGTGTCATTCCAGACCAATCCAATAAAAAATTCCGTATGACACAAAATCCAGGGTCTCAGAAATTCGTAAAATTGTATATTTCGTCACTCATAATACAATTCTTAATGGCATTTTGACGTATTGTGCTCTGCTAAACATTACTCTTCAACTGAACGTCATTCTGAAATAAATCCTATTGACTTATTTAGTTATCAACACCATGCTTTATCTATATACAATTCTGTGTGGCGATAGGCCAAGTATTTTCTGAGCAAGGTCCTGTTTTATACAGAAATGCACTGAATACGAGACTACAAGATGACTGGGTCAAATTGAATATAGGCCTACCAAATTGGATCAAACATCAATCTATCAATTCGTGAATGTTTTAGAAGAAAATATATGATCGTTTTTCTACATTTAACAAAACAGTTATCATGATTTCATATGCATAATACTGGTAAACATGCTGATTCTATGCTGGGGCGATAGAACCAGAAACAGTAGCCGTTAGCAGTGATGTCACGCTTTTGTCTCGCAATTCCGTGTGTAATTTATGTGCCCTATTCTGCAACTAATCAGCGAGCGCACATCATTGCCGCACAACATGCAACATACACACAAACACAACACCGCATTGTATAATACAACAACCACCGTTGACGACGACGACATCTCAGCGCAATCCCGCACAATTGCGTCGTCGTCGTCGTCGTCCATGTGCGAGGCGAATCGCTCGTCGCACGCGCACACGGACACATCACACGGACGTCATTGGTCCCGGAGCAAAACCCGTCTGCCCCGAGCCAATGGGATCAACTTCGGCTCTCGTGTGCACATAGTGTTCACATAGTGGCATCCACACACACACACCAGCGTACTACGACGACGCTGTGCGCTGTGCAAAATGTGATCTACGACGACAGCACACAGCAACGATGGAACGAAGAAATCTCGTCTACTTGTCCGCCACGTACAGTTGTGGGCAATAGAATCACGTGAACTCGCTCACTAGTTTTGAAGTCAGGCTCAAGATAGAGTTTCAATATACGTTTTTGTTGACGCAGAAATGTTCCTCCAACACTCTGTAAGCATATTGCGTAAGGCAATGATGACATTGTGGACATCGGCCTCTACATTAAATTTAGAAGGAAAAATTCACCATGATTCATCGGACAGCCATAATATTGTTTTCATCTGCCATACATTAACAATCAACATTGTGGTTGTATCATAAATCATTCAGGTACGGTTGCATGACATAAATAGATCTGAGCCATATTTACTAGTTTATGTCTGGAGGAACAAGTATCTGCCCCAAAAAAAATTCTAGAGATGGTATATTATTACGTGATATTGTTGAAAAGATTAAAATGTATGACGAAATAATGCTTCCCTAAGCAGGCCCTAAGCACACTCAATGTTCAAATAATCCCTGAATAAAACATACTGTTTATTATTTAGCTGTACGATAAATCATGGTTAATTCATCCTTCTAAATTCAATGTCCCCATTTGTCATCATGACCTTTTGCAATAGGCTTACGAAGGATATTGAGGAATATTTCTGCATCTTGATTTCGCGATTTCACGTGATTCTATTTAGTTGTCCACAACTGTATGTCTGTGTCTGTGTCGCATTTCAAGATTGATGATGCCGTTTTTTGTGCGAGTGTGCGAGTGTGTGTGCCGCACAGCACTTGCTTCAGTACATAATGTGCTTGGCGCTATTTGGCCGCGCAACGCGTCATTGCAAACACAAACATACTCACGACACGACTGGCTGATGCTTCTGACGACGACGACGACGACGATGCTTCTGTCGCAAATACACAATTCACACGCACACACGCTCACGCAGATATGCACTCACAAACTATGCTGGAGACGACGACGACGAAGATATGCGTGTCTGTGGATGTGTGTGAGCGCGCATGGATTTATGTTATGTACACGCGTTCTGGGACGTTTCGCGCAGCATCGCGCGACGACGACGCGAGATGAAAGAACCCCATGTACACGCCACGCCAGTGGAGATGGTTCGCGTTCGCCGCCGCCGCCACACACAGCACACACAAATCATTTATGATGCTGTCATTGTTCGATATGCGCACGGCAGGCCAGGCAGCAGAAGCAGCAGATACCCAAGCGAACACTTGCCGCACTTGCGGCGAACAGGACTTGGCGATGATGATGACGACGAAGACGACGACGCGAGGGCACATGCTTCGTAATCGGCGACTCTGGACGGTGGGACGAGAAGGACGGAATAATATTTCGCTACATTGACGTGTGCAGGGGGAACCTGGAAGAAATTGTATTCTATAGACTTAACCTAGATATAATTGTGTTTTTAAGGAATCGAGAAGTTTTTATTCGAAAAAAGAAGACCTCATCGGTCGATCAATCCAACTTGTTACGCCATGCGAGACAATCTTTTCGTCGACTATCTAATAAGTCCTTAAATTTATAACAACGATTAATGACAATGACATACATTTTCTGAAGTTCATTAATGTTGCCGAGCTACAAAATTGAAAAATAAATCGCGTTTGTTCAATGTTTTTTATCCTAGAATGTGGATAATGTTGATTGTCTGCCATTCGGGCCACAATGCCTTTAATATAATCAGAATCGTTATCAACTTTCCCAAGGTAATTTTTTATGAAAAGTGTGAGTATTCCGCAGTCAACAATCGAAAAATAATGCATTGCAATTGCAAGCATAGTCGGCTCACGTTGCTTTACTCACTGGAGTCGAGTTGTAAGGAGTGCACATAATTTTGAAATTCAATTACTCATAAAATTGTGCAGGAATCTTGAAAACTGATACAGAGTATTGAAGGTATGCAGCCTTTTGGAAATACATACCTTCCATCAGTCGCTTTCTGTAGTCTCTGTGAATTTCCTAGCGGCTGCGATCAATCGTTTCATGAAATCATAGATGTGTTTCGCTTTTAGAATTTGTCGATTTATTCTATTCTCCAATGGCCAGAGTTATGGACAATTCGGTTTTGCGCCCTGTAGTCTCATCGCAAACCCACTTTAACTGCAAAATGGCGATTCGTAAATCTCGGATTTTTCAACATAGCTACCACTCCTTTTGCTTGAAAGCCAGAAGGTGATTTCGGACGACCAGATAATGTTCAAGACTTATCATTGATCCTGATTCATTGTCTAGATCGATTGACTCCACTGCGTATTTTCATAAAATTGTTTGTTGACGAGTGCAAGACTTTCACATTTCAAAACCATACATTCACATGTCAGAAATAATTTATGTTCTTACGATCACATTGATAAAATATCTATTGAAATAATCCAACAAGTTTCTTAGCTATACAGTAAATTCTACCGAATAAGCCGAAATCGCCCGAGACCGAACTCATTTTCCGGCTTAGTGGAGTTTCTGGCTTAGAGGTTTATTCAAGATCTGAAATAACTGAACGAATGAAACGTAAATGCATCGTGTTCAATCATTAAAACAATAATTTGAAAAACAAATTTTGTGTAGAGTCGTTCGATTCTAGTGTTTTTGTCGCTTCATTTGAATTCGTTTGAAAAATGGGTCATCGAATACTTCGATTAAAGAATTTTGCGCAATTTGTAACCTGTTGTGGCGTAGGTTGAAAATGCTGGAAAATAGAAGTTTTCTACTGCCGTTTAATGTATACTGTTTCTAATGGAATAAGACTTACGATTTTGTATGAAAAAACAAATATTTTCCGTCTTACAGAAGAGGTTCAGTGAACACAGACACTGAGAGAGTTTCCGGCTTATAGAGGTAATTTTTCATAGAAATCGGTTCTCGGGGCATAACAGATGTTCCTGCTGAGCGAGGATTCGGCTTAGGGAGGATCTGGATTAGGGTTCCACTGTAGTAGTTTAAAGTTCTGCATTTTGACTGCCGCACTCCTTACAATTGAAAAGTATGTTACATTAAAAACAACCCCAATAACGACGCCACTGTTTCTCGCACTCGGCGAGAATTACAAAATCCCGCCAATTCGGTATTATAATATGAATATATATATTATATACCGCGGTGATGCCGCTGCCCCGGACATAAGTTCGTTAGCCGCTGTGCGACGGACGATGGACGAGCCGCATCGCATCGCATCTCATCCGCGTCGTCCGCGTGCCATCGTGTATTAATCAGCGAAGTGGCATCAATATTAGTCGGACGTGCGTGTGTGCGCACACGAAAAGGGGACGAGCTCCGGACACAATGATTCACGTTGCACGCACGATTTATACGAATCCAAAATGGAAGGCGCGTGCGCTCAAAACACCATACGTACACCTCTCCGTTCGCCAGCTCGGCCAGCTCGACGGCCAGCACGGCGAATGATTGATTGCGAGTAATTTTTCAATATTTTAATTTAAATGCACCCCGCTGATTGGGCGTGTGTGTGTGCGAACGCGCGCTTGTGTGTGTGAATGTGCTCGAGCAGCGAGCATGATCAGCATCGAATGCTGCGCGCTTGCGCACACACAAACACAGACCAGCGCGTTATTAACAATCTGACAGCGGCAGCAGCATTTTGTGCGTTACACGTTCACGTTCACGTTCGTTTGCGCTCGCGCACTCATACCATACTACAAATGGACGTCCATCAAACAACGGTCAGAGCATTGAACATTGTCGGCTGCTGCGACGGTTGAACGTTCTGCCGTTCCGTCCGTATGCGTGCATGCGTGCGTGTCTGTGTCTGTGATGGATCTGATTCATTGCGAGCGACCAATAAAATGGCGCTGGCGATTTATATGTGAACATTGGTAATTATTGTCGACGAATTCAATATATATCCGCGACTACGTCTGTCTGTGTGGCGAGTTGGTTTCGTTTCGGAACATGTGTTCGTGCATCGACATCGCACACGCTTGCTGCCGGGTGTTCGAACGACAAAAAACATTATATTCAACATGACAGGTCAAAATATATTTATTAACGCGTAAAACTCTAATGAATTATGGGGCACAATTTGCACCACTTAACTAATCCTCACGCCAATATCGCGGGGAATCATCGCTGACGCTGACGCACGCTACTCGCAAGTTATTCAATACACATAAACGCGTGTTATGCTATAAAAGAGTAGTGTACATAAGCACACACACGCTCGGCTGTTGCGTTTCGTGCAGTGGTCGCCGCGCCGCGATTGAAATCGACACTTCACCGCGCACGATCGCGCACCGCACACACACACACACACTCGATCCCGTACACGCATTAATGTGCTGTAATAGCCGGTGTGTGTGTGTGTGTGCGAGCGCATAAAACCGCACGTCATTGTGTGTGAAGCGCATTCGAACAAGTAAAATGTCGGAAAAAATATATATCCGCATCGCGGTTAACGCCGAGCGGCGCCACCCAATTTCGGTGCACTTGTGGGTCCCGAACGCACGCATGCACACAGGGGAGTTCAATGAGGAGCGAACGCGTTGGGATGACATCATTTCAATTGCTACAGGGTGAGCCTCAAAATCCGGATATGTGGAGTATGGTTTTCAAACATGATTTACACTGCGGAAACATACAAATTTGGAATAATTGGACCATCAAGAACGTATTCACTCAAAAAAAATCATCACTTGTCTCTTTGTTCAGTCTGCAGCGTCAGCCGGACATTTGCAATTCGTTACAATTTAAATCTGCTATCGTTGATATATTAAAGCACGCATTAATTAAGATTTTCGAACGAGACTGGATTCATTTCAATAACGATCCACGAAAAAAATCATAACAATTCACATAGAGGCAAAACAATCACCAATAAATGATATATGGCCCAAATACACCGATAAAACTTCCCTCGATGGGGATTAAAAACATTGTTGGACTTTTCAAACCACTTTTATTTTGCAAGGACAAAATACACTGTGATTTTTTTTATATGTTTTTTTTGTTTTAATGGGATCATGTAGCTGGGAGCGGGAGCCCTGCGAGAGCATTTTCGACATTCACAACTTCGCAACTATACCCTACTAGTGGTTTCGACGATAGCGTTATATTAAGAACATTTATAAAGGTACAAGCGTCAAGCTATTCGTAATGCTAATCGCGATCTTTCTAGGTATAGAAGGGCTGTGAATCATATTTGAATCGCGTCCGGAATTTTAGGACTCACCGATACAGTGAGTCTGGAAAAATCAAGACACGATTTGTTATCTAAAATTGAAGCGTTGGATTCTTTTTGTCAATTTCGAGGAATTTACCTGTCTTTACGATGAGAAAAGTTTATTTTAGATTGATTCAATAACAAATCCGTAAAAAAATTAAATAATGAACAACCTCCACAATATGGAATTTGAATGACTGTCTTGACTTTTTCGACATAAAACCGTGTACATTATTCACATTTGTGGCTCTAGCGTTGTGGCTATCGAAAATCTTTATATTTCATCTCATCGTACTGACAGACAAACAAAAACAACTCTCAATTTTCTTCACTCACTGTATAGTTATTACGGAGGAACATTGATTCCAGAAATTGCCGCTTGACTTTAACTACAGTAAATAGGTAAAATTATGAAAACATGTTCTATTTTTTTAATGGATAATTTTCATGACCCTAATATATAATTGCAAGTGCCCTGCTGCAGTTATTAGACGGCCCTGGCCATAGTCCAGCAGAGACATGAAGCCGATGGAAGCCCGCACCAGTGGGGTGACTGCGCCAAAGTATTGTTATGCCATCATGTATAAATTATCGAAATCTACCCGGCGTGCGCTGGGCGCTGTGCGGTGGCTGCGGTCGTGTCCGACTCGACTCGTCGAGTATTACGATAGGCGGTATTAATCATAAATGCACAAGAGTGCGTAATTTATGCTGATTCATTTTTTTACCAGCGTCGGACTGCCGGCTTGCGACTGCTGCGGCTGCGAGTGTTGGTTGGGCGGATTGGGGGTGGGTAATATACGCGCGCACATTGGATTTTCTGGTGTGGTGGTGCTGGTGTGCTGCTGGCCGTGAATCGGGATAGGTAATTTGCATGGGCTACGTTTGCGGTATTGGTGTGCGATGCACACGCGCGCGCTGATGAACAATTTATTACATTCTGATGAATATATTTGCTGTTCGAGTTTAAGGAATTATAGCGAGACTAATTATAATAGCATGAATCGAGCAAACAATTTATGATCAGGGTTCTGCAATGTTGTAACGATGAAGGAAGACGAAATATCGCACTTTGGAATTCGTTTATTTCCAAGGAGTTTGTTGCCGTTTTTATTTGATTGTTTACCAGTGCAGTGCAATACGAACAATTAACACATACGAAATACAGGGTGACCAAATTGATCAGCATGAAACTTTGAGCAGCTGTAACTTTCAAACCAGTTGTCTGATGAAACTCAAATTTGGCATTCGAGCATTTCGTTTCTTTCATTACATGCATATGGAATTCCAAAATCCTCATATAATCATCAAAGAAGATCATATTCAGTCACATGTGATAGTTAAAGTTCAACTATCTGACCTTATAGCTTGATACAGCCTTTTCTAATATGCTGATCAATTGTGTCACCCTGTATTTCTTCAAAAATGGATATTTTTTGTGTTGCCTTGTCAAAATGAATTGAAAAGTTGATTCAATTCAATTCTCATAGCCTGGAGCAGTTCGAACGCCGCTTGAATAAAATCAACAGCATTCCGACATTTCCGCGTATACACACCTACATTCGCGAACAGACACTTATAATTCGTTTACGGCATAACTAGCGGTAATGAATGCTCGCCATTTACTCTGAAGTGCATCATAAACACAAACGCTTTATCAGCTTCAGAATAACTGGACGGCGTATGCTTTGGTAGATGACATGACGATTTTTTACTGTAAATTCGATTGAATTACTGTAATTTCATTGCAAATATGCATAGTATTCAAAAATATCACATGCGTTATCCAATGCTGTACGCTGTGATAAATTTGTCCTATTATAAAAATAGTGACCCAAATATAATCGCATCACATATCTCCAAAACCGCCACCCACTCTCTATGTTTATTCCTACATTAAGATCAATGAAGCACGCAATGAGACACCACACAAACACACACACACACAGTTCACAAGTCACAGAGACTTAACTCTGGTCCGGTGGGCAATTGTCATTGACGTTGTCGTCGTCGTCGTCTGCGTTGCTACTATTGTACTCGCCGAGCACTTTGGCATCGCCGACGACGACGATGTGTCGCCGATCAGGGTGCGGGCTATTTGCGTATTTGCGTGCCTGAGTGCATGCGTACCGCATGCGTGCTGCTGCAGCCGCTGCGAGCGGCGTACGAATGTTCGTTAACGTTAATTGAACACACAATCATGCATTGCACACTGCACATACTACCCTAGCTCATAATTTTGAGACATGCTCTATTGTTCGCTTCATAGGAGAACGGCCACTTGCACAACAAATTGAATGATGCACTTGTAATGAGAGACCACAATTATACTTTGATCTGAACAAAATTCAGAGGCCCTGGAATTCAAATAAACAAAGCAAAGGAAATCACATGTTTTTAGTGCCCCCTGGTGACAATTATACCACCCTACACCAAAAAAATTGCCTATAAAATTGCCTATAACAAAGGCATTAGACCACAGACCTCAAACTGCATTAGCTTGATTGATGCATATTTGAGTCAGCTTTATGATGACATGAAATTGAATTAAGTATATTGCATGTTTATATTCTTTATTATTTTTAACGTTCTCTCCCGAATA
>JANTBZ010045992.1:0-11297 GCA_024741255.1 Exechia fusca
TACAAATATTCAGAAACTACGAAATGTTCAATGAAAAATACATTCAAGAGATAATAGTTATATTAAATTTATATTTTTCATCTTAATAATTCTAGTTTGCCATAATAAAAAAGTTAGTCGTAATGTGACCACTCTGTATAAGGCATCTTGATTTATATAGTCTTTAACAAAAAATGGGATTGAGATTGAAAATTCAAAGTGTTAATCACTTCTAAATAAAATTCCCCATTATAGCACGTCATACTCTACGCATATACTAACTAACATACATGCGTATAATATTGTATATTTGCAAGTCACTGTTGCTAGAGCAAAATACGGACTTCACACACAGCAACATGGTAAATCTAGCATCGCGCGCAGATCCGCGGAGCTTAGCTCGCAACCGTTGTCCGCGTTGCGCCAGCCGATATGTCTAGTGGTGCTGGTGTCATTAGAGTGTCTGCCTGAAGTGCGATCGATGATGCTGCTGGCAAGTGGAACTGTTCTTCTATAGTGTAAACACACCTCACCAAGCCAGCAGCAAGCCATTGGACTCTGACTTTGACACTGCTGCCATTTTTGCCATGAACGCGTGATGCGTGATGTTAATTATGCACGACATGAGCGATTGTGCCGCCGCTCAGTCAGTGCTCAGCATTGGCGCGCTAAACACGTTCGGAATCGAGTTTCGTGCAGAACAATCATCATCATTCGCCGCGTCATCGTTTGATCGGCAATATTTTATTGTAATGTGGGGGTCAACACGTGTCGGTAGGTCGGTCGCTTGTAATCCCTCTCTGGTTGGGGCTCCGAAAGCAAGTGCGTATTTGGTCATCAATTAGGTGGTCGTCGTTTGCACAAGGCGCCGACGAACCAACCGTTAGTTGAAAGTGTGCAATGAACGCCGATCGTGCGATTGCGTCAATACCAAATGCACAGCAAATATGTTGCTCTGCGGTCGCAGCGGACCATCGTCAATATTATTTATCATTACATCATGTTGATTAAATCGTGTGTTGAGGTAGCAGCAGCAGCAGCAGCAGAATCGACTCTAGCCATCGTGAGTTAGTTGAGTTAGTGTGAGAGTAGATTGAAATGTATTACTTGACAGGGTTGAAATATTTAGTTCGTGATACATCTCACGAATTATCACTAAATGTTGCTAATTGGTGTACATATAGTGATGATGTTGATTTGTGATCAATGAATGGATATGCGAGAATCGGGATTTATTTATTTAATAGTCCGATGCCATCGTGAATGACGCGCTTGCGTCTTACAAGTTTCTCTTTAATATATCTCGGTCCCTATGTAGAACTAGGCGCCAGCCCAAAAAGGGAGAGGTCTCACCTACTTGCCTTGATAGTTTTCAGTAAAAACGAATGTGGACATAATTTAAATTTTCATGGATTGGTACCCGAGTAGGAGGATTTCGAAATTTAGGAAATGAATGGTATTTTTCTCGATTAATAGCAGGAGTAAAAGCTTAACAAAATATTGCCAGTAATAAGGTCAACAACTAACGTTTGTCACACTTTTAAAATAGAAAATCCAGCAAAAATGAAACTTTTTCCATCTTTTCTATTCGACTATATGCTCGTTAAGAATATCTTGTTTGATAAAACGTTTTCGAAATGACCAACTTATTATAATAGCTATAGAAATTTCCGAATTCACTAACTCTACATTCTTTCTTAGTGTCATGAAGACTATCAGAAAAGTTAGGTGGGACCTTTTTTTTAAAGAATGGCGCGTAGTGTAATCAATCTGAATTCACTTCTGTTACTTTGCGAATCTGAATCGTCTCAACACAAAATTATTATTTTATATTTGCTATGACGAAAGAAAGCGCAATGCTGATACCAACAGTCACGTTGACATTTGTCTGTTGAAAAAAAAATCACCGATAGATATCACACGAATCCATAGTTCGTAAAATGTTCAGATTAATACTTTTCAAGCATCCTTGCATCCTTTGGATCCTGTTACAGCAGTAATTTACCTTATCTGGAATAACATATTCTCTACTAAACGAGAACGTAACACTTTGATCAACAGATTAGCATATCTTACGATTAAATATTATCCATTCTGATCTGTTTCACGATACTCTTTCGAGCCCAACACCAGAAGTCGGAATGCCGCAACAATCTTCCAAACAAATTCACTGTCGCGACATTGACCAACATCACGACAAAAATGTCCAACATCGTGTAAACAATTTTTTCACCACTGTACTCAGCGCATAATGATGGCAAACACGTGTATGTTGTATGCACCTTATGTAAATATTCGTTTCGGGCATTTGTACATTGTAGTAAGTTAATTGTCGAGACACCGAGAGTTTTTTTTTCTTCATGTATGTCAGTCCCTCCCCAGATGCAACACACGTATCTTAATTCAAATTACCGCGACTAGGTCGGCCCCAACTGACATGCACATGCACACATGTGTTA
Organism: Exechia fusca; assembly: GCA_024741255.1. Taxonomy (NCBI): domain Eukaryota; kingdom Metazoa; phylum Arthropoda; class Insecta; order Diptera; family Mycetophilidae; genus Exechia; species Exechia fusca. The sequence goes on from JANTBZ010045992.1 coordinate 2,439, forward strand.
AACACACTACTATACACTATACACTTCTCACCTGATGTTATACGCTGCGTAATTTTATCTGCACCATCAATTCACAGACACGCATAAAAAACATACTTATTTTCGTGCTTGTCTACAAGGAACGATCTGCAGCAATGTCCATAAATACGCGTGTCGCGCTGAGCGCCATGTGTACACATACATATGAAGCGTCTATCACGATAGTGGCGTAAATCCATCCCAACACAATTTTGAGATTTCTTCTGTTTTGTGATTTGGCTGAAAAGCAATACATATTAATGAACAAATAATGAACATATTGCATCTTTCGGATTAAAAAAACACTATACGTTGCATTTTAATCCGTTCCATAGTAGACAAAATGGTTCATACGCCATCCATCTTCACCTCCACCCATCCATATGTATGCTTTCGAATTAGTACCTTACCGTCTTTGTACACATCCGCGCGAGTGAGTGTGTGTGATCGCGCGCACTCGCCGTATAATGCAATGAATTAAAAACTAATTAGAGCCAAAGCGAGCGCTGGCTAGTGAGCAGCGTGAGCAGAGCGCTGTTATAGCCACGCGATTAACACGGACGTGTGAACGTAAATAAATCGCATGCCGCCGTGTTGGCCGTATGACGGTCCACATTTGTCAACATACCGCGCGGCTGCGAGCAGTGATTGAGTTGGTTCGGGTTCACAGGTGGTACATCGGCTGTCATCAGTATGTGACCACTAATTATGAGCGAGTTCATAATTTAATTGTAATGCAACGGTTTTTTTGCAAACCGAAGTTCATGGATTTGAATTAATGAATTATTTGGCGACATTCTGATGACAACTACTGTATTCGAAATGTGGTATGTGCGGTGTGTATGCAATGAGCAAACAAGCGTGTCTCCGTGTTTCTTGTGAGCACGACGCACGGCCGATTATTATTTATCATAGAGATGTTAGCAGCGCCGTATTGCGCGAATCTCGATTGCCGATCGAAAAACTAGTCTACTTATTCTGAGATTATCCAGTAGCAGTTAATGAATGGAGAGTTCCCGACGAGCAGCCGCACAAAGTATGCATATTCCATATAATTACATTGGTGATCAGCGATAGAGGCGCGTAAATGGTTCAGAAGAAAGCACAAAGCACACACCCCATTCCATTGGAAAGGGCGAGTTTTTATTGGGAAGGGTGAACATGAACACTTAGGATTTCATTAGAAAAGAGAGGAATGCATAATATTTTATTTTAACTGACTACGTATATGAATATTTGAATTAGAAACATAAATAAATCATCCCTAATGTCGTTGATATTTGTCTCGATGTGCACACGATCAAACGATAAATTCCGCATTTCCGCTTGAGGCAATCGAAACAACAGAACGGCTCGCGTGCGCACGGCCAACCAACCACCAGACGAACGACAACCAGACGCACTGCGGCGCGATCGAGTTGTTCCTGTGACACACGTGAGTGTGTGTATGAGCGTGTGCACACGGCCCACATGTACAGGGTTCGTCGCTTAAGTCCGACCAAATGAGGTATTTATCATCGTTAGACCATAAAGAACTTAAAATACGTATTCTCACATGCTATGGAAACAGTCTGAAGCGTTCTTTGGAGATGTTGAATGTGTCATCCATATCTGCGAGCGTCATTCATTTGTGCCCTCGATGGAGCTAATATCAGATGACGATTCATGATAGATGCATACTGATATCCATTTCCACATAGAACCGCTGGGCCAAAATCGATGAAATTTCTACCAGACGTTCGTTTTGTTCCCTAATTTACGTTGTGTATTATTGTATGTATTAAACCCAGTTTCCAATTTTCACGATTTTCCTATTTTCCGGACATAATTTTTAATTTTCTGTTAAGTTATGTTCTTCTTGGTTCTTTGTGGAAACAGAGCACAACATTTCAAGTAAATCGGTTTATAGTTTCAATTGGTTATTGGTATTCTAGTGGAACACGGTTTTGCTGGACTAACGAAATTAGAAATTCGTTTTGAATAATGCTCGGTTTGCCCAGCTTTAACACGCGATAGTGACCAGGTAAATCATTATATCGATCCAAATAAAATTTGTATATATTGAGGAAAGACCAATCTAGAATATTGATTTTGTTTAAAGTAGATATCTCTCTCGGTCTATGTTGGGCAAATTCCAAAGATGCTGGTCGATAAATCGACCAGTCGCTGGAAATGGTTTTACTTACTCCAACTCACAAAAAATAATCATTTTACCATCTCAGTAATGCATGTCGCTTATTGTCGCTTATCAGCTGAAAATTTTGTTTTGGTAAAAACATGTGTGGAGAGCCATTCTTTCTTTCAGTCGTATTTTAAGAGACAGCTAGTTTCGAGACTTTCCAACGATGAAAATAAGTTATAAATTTGTCCAACCAAAGAAAAATCCAACTGGTTGAGAAACACTATTCCACATGAAGACTATGCACGGAAAAGAGAGGAGCACACAAAAAGGATTTAATGGGCGGCACAAACTCGGCGACAAACGAGCAATACGAAGCGCAAAGGTTGCCTCCACACATACACACAAACACTCACGGAGTTTTTCACCTTCGATGATAATGACTTTTCAGATGGTGTCCGTCTGCTAATAGTGTGTCGACAACTTGTCGCCCTCGGCGTCGCTTCCCAAAGTATCCCCCAGAGTGTATAAAAGGTTGTCGCGCAACGACGCGATGAGCGCACACATGACGCCATATGGGACAACATAAAAACCGTGTGTGTGTGTTTGCACTTTGGGCAGTTATGCTCTACTCTACTATAAAAGCGTGCCAACAGCGAACAAAACGAGGTGTGCGCTCGATTTACGACGACCAAATGTCCACCCGAGCCGCCCATGGATTTTGTGGATTTTGTCGCCGATGATGCGACAAGAATGGGTGGGTGCGGGGTCGTCGTGATTGTTTGCTGTTCGAGCAAGGACTCGCATTTTACCGGCATGCTCCGATTTCAGCTGGGCGTAAAGTAAAATGTGTGCGTCTATCAATTAATGCGAGGCATAAAAGGACCTACGTCACATATTGGTTGATGGCGCAGGACGTCACATCGTTTTTCGTATTGCTATCTCTAGAGCCCAGACCCCAGACCGTAATTTCGTAATTTCGCTAATGAAAAGCTGAGCGTTCGGCCAGCGATTAGACAAGACGCTCTGCTGCGTGCAAAGACGTAAATGTCGGCCCCAAATGACGGAATATGGCGCACCTACGCCATATACTTTTACATACAAACTATACATAATATACACATCGCCCACGAAAAGATAGGGCAAAAACGTCGTAAAGAACGACTCGCAGCAACGATTAACGATTAACGACGACACACCTCGATGTTGCGCATTCGGTCCCCATTAGCGGAGCGCTGCGATTTGTCGCCGCGTCATCGCGTGTGCCCATATTGCCCGCATGCGCGTGCAAACGACGACGATAAATGGGGGACACACGCAACAGCAACAGCAGGTTGCACACACGCGACGACTTCACATTCGCACATGCACGACGCACTTACCCGATTCGTAGAAGCGCTGGAATTCCTGGCGGCTGTGGCGCCGGCCGCCGCCGCCGCTGCTCATGTGGATGTTGTCTCTGGAGCCCATGTTGAGATGATGCTGATGCTGCTGTTGATGGTGCTTGTGGGGTGGGCTTGTAGTGGGTATAAGTTCGGTCGAATAAGGTTTGCTTTTTCAATCCGCCATTAACGCCGCGCCGCCTCGCCTAATCGCAGTTCACGCAAATCACAAATCACAGCTGGGTTGCTGAGAATCGCAATCTCAAAAAGCAAGCGGAGAAAACGAGAGATGTATGCAGATCACGCGCGCATTTGGCACGCGAGGGGCTGTTCACTGTGCAAGGTCGAATATAATAATTATTATTATTTTTCGTTTATTGGTATGCCGAATATTATTGATAGTACATAAAAAACTTTAACTTGGATAGAGGTAACATTCGGAGTTATGGAAATTACCGTATATTGAGTTATTCAGATGCCGATGTTGGAAGATGTGATAACAAGTTTTCTTCTGCTAGATTCTACATAACATTATTTCTAGACTGTATACTGATCATGGAGTGGTACGACCCTCGGATGCGCTCGAATGTGCAACAGCGAGAGCGAGAGAACGACGAGAAATAGCGAGAGAAAAAGTGAGAAATTGCAAATGTAAACAAAGCAAGTGCACATCCAGTATTACCAACACTCATCACTACATAATACAGTACAAACGATTTAGAAAATAATCATCTATTTGCGAAAATAATAAGCGGCACACAATTGCAGATTACGATCAATAGTTAAATTACAAAATTATATTTGAAATCGAGAAGCAAACAAAGGAAAGGACGGTTAAGACCAAATAATTTCAATTGTCATCTGCTGTATACTGTCTATGACTTCCCTATTATGTACATCAATCATCATCTATTCAGTAGATACAAAATATCGATATGATAATAGTGATGTCGATATATGTGCGAGGATATGTGTCATGCTTTGATGTTAGATTTAATTAGCTTTTGTCATTTGCTTCCTATTCTCTATCATTTTGCAACACTGCTCGCTCTTCATAATCAACATGTGGATTGGAAAGTCAGAGAAGTAAGCGAGCGAAAGAGCAAAAGTTTCTCTGTCTCTTCAAATCGTGACTGGAAACTGGAAGCAGGGTTCTCGTTCCCGTTCTTCAATGTCGGCAATGCAGGAACGATGATGAACGTAACGGAAATACGATTTCGAATGATTCAAATGGTATAATATAATCATTATTATTTGTATCGTCTATCTAAATAAAGTGTAAGATTTCAAGTGTAGATTGTTAGAATGTTAAAATGTCAACGCAAGTCTGAATAATTAATTGTAATCATGATCGCACAATCGCGCGAAACCCATCTTGCCATCAGCCTTCAAATCTAACGCTCAGATGAATGCAGAATGTTGAATTTCGTATGTAGGCTCCAATCTTAACATCGCACCATTTAGGCACAGGCGCCAAACGATTTTTTTCGCGCACGGTGTACGCTCACGCCACGACCGAAAATAACAAAAATGCATAAATCCCAGAAGTGCAGAGGCGAATAAAATGCAAATAGCGAAACTTTTCAATCACAATCATTCATTGAAAATACTTCATTGCGCACCGATGAGAATAGCAAAACTGAATAAGAACTAGAACGTACAAAAGGGGGAAAACACAAACATGAAACGAGATCTTGAGATAGTTTTGTTGGACGGCTTTTGGACAGTTTCGATGAAATCAACCGTTGCGGTTTATCATACTCAGAAAATGCCCACAAAGATTCAATGTATTCCTTCCAGCTGTTACTTTATAGCATAGCATTGTTTATTCATATTATTTCGTGCACAAGTGTAATAACAAGAAAAACAGGAAAACATACTTCGAATCAAACGGAATCCAACGGCTGTTACATTCACCCCGAACATCTCAACATCTCATACACACATTCCATCAAACCTCTGCCCCTACCGGTCGAACGGACCGACGTCGAGCACCCACTGAAGTCTGGAAGCAAGCCATCCATGCACATAATTCAAGTGCGACTCGAAGATTATTTATATTTCACGTGTTGGTGACCGTCTCCCCCATCATCTCCGCCACACGAAGTACTACCCAAGTTGGCTGAATTAAACCATGCAAAAAAAAGAATTTCCTACGTTTTATCACTCCACATATGAAATGTCTGTATTTCGATTGACATAGGTCGATGTGTGAATACTCAATCGAACTAGAATAAAATTGTCTAAAAATGCACGCCATTCGAAAATATTTGCTTGTACTCGTATACAATTTCGTTTGATGATTTCTCCCTACAAAATGGACAGGCCTTGTTTAGACCGTAGTCAGCCGATGATGTTATTTCTCATTCGATTTATTCAACTTGTCCTCCAAACTTGGTCTCAAAGTGGACAATTATATTTGGTTTGTGCATGGTTTATAAGAACTAATTGAGGTAGTACTCACGATAGGGTGGGTGGCAAAAAAATCAACATTGTGACAATACGATCTGGTGCGGTGCTTCAGTTGCTTCGCGTTGTGGCTGTGCGAATGGGCCGGCACGATTGCCGACGACTGTGTGGAATTTCGGACGAAGCGATTTGCGGCGTTCGTTCCCTTTTTCCGCATTTCGATCATGAGGACGACGCCATCGCCATCAACGGCGGCAGCACGTCACAACCCGGCGGGACGGACGCGATTTTAAGTGTTTCCGGACCGGTGCGAAAAATTTGGCGAGCTAAAGTGAGGCGAGTCGTGTCGTCCGTTTTCTGAAGGCAAGGTCTCAATTTTGGCTACGTGAATGTGCGCTCGGAATGTGCGTGCGTCGACCTAGATATATTATTATTATACTACATGGGCTGCTTAGTCCCGATACAAACTTTGAAAGACACAATTTAATATTGATCAAAGTAATCTTTTGGCCAGCGATAAACAAATGAATAACTGAACTGACATTAGTTTGGAAGTAATTGCCTTTATTGTAGCTCTACATATACAAACAGATGGAGAAACAAGTATTTTCAATTTTGATGAAGCGATGGGAATTGCAGCGGGTGCCAAAACCTGTTCTTATGAATTGTTTTTCGGGTTATGTCGCAGCTGAACCGAAGACAATGTGCGCAATTCTTGCAGTTTTATCGACGAAAACATGAGCAAATCAACTAAATATTTTAGAAAGACAAAAACGTGGTGGCTCGATATTGCTGGTCCTCTGAAGATATAAAAAATGCACTTATCGTGTTAAGTTTTTGAGTATGAAATAAGATCTTTGAGCAATGACTGCCGCAAAACTAACAACCGAGCCAGGTAAAAACTTGTTGATACGTTGTAGTGGTATATAGGGCTGATCGAACGCGATTAGGTTAAATTGTTTGATACATTTCAGACAATATATATTTTATTTTTGAGGTCCTATAACAAAAAAATACGCAGTGCCACAAGTGTCTGAAAACGAAGGCCGAAATCAATGAATTGGGCTATAAGTTACCGCTACGTTATTCTTTGCATTCGATCCTAAACGACTACAATTTGATTCCAAATTTGAAAAAGTGGCTTGCTTGTCAAAGAGATTCCATGCGAATAAGGAAGACGAAATCAAGAGTACCGAGATCTTGTGGGACTTCCTTTTTTAAAATATCGAGCTGAAAGAAAACTTTGTAGATGAATAAAACAAGTTTTCATCACAAAATGTATTCCTTCATATTTTGTCCCGGGATTGTTCAGCCCATGTTGTACTGTTGTGTCTGCGCTTCTGCGCTCCGGCATTCGAATGCAAAGACGACCGGCGAGGGGCGCACGTAATAAAACGGCGACTGCCGGAATATGAAATGTTTGCTGATTGGGCCGAGAGAGTGTTTTAGATATGGGTGCGAGCTGAGCGTCGTGGTCGTCTCGCGGAGACCGGAGACCGTCGTAAATGCGCGCGCGCGCGCGCCAACCAAATTGATTTCGCCTTGATCCGCGTCGCACGTCGGAATCTGATTACGGTGTGCCCTTTAATTTACTGCACGCAGCAGAATGCAGAGAAAATAAATGTATATAGTGAGTAAATTGTATTGGGTTGGTTGGTTGGTTGGTAGGAATACCAGCAACGAAGAGCGTGCAAGCGCGCATGTTGAGAGGTTTTAAATCAGACCCGCTTGCGCGATGAGCGACCCGAATCAACGAGATTTACAACCCAATCGGCGGTTCGCGGTGCAGGGAAGTCTTGTGTGTAGTCGGACGATATCAGGAGAATTCAAATTATTTTATTATTGAGAATGATTTATGAGATACTTTCAGTGGCGAATACAGGGGTTGTTTTAGAAATTTTAACATCCCCCAGGCACTAGAAATAAATTTTATATATTCTAATTTGATATAAAAGAGTACAAGTTTAAACGGGCTAGAATGGTTCTTCAAAATTCATATAGACAATATCAAACAAAATCTGATCTCAGGGCCAGGTATGTTTCAAACCTGTAATGAAAAATACTTCATATAAATGATTTAATTTTAATCCTGCATTAGAAACGGGCTAAAAATGTTCGTGAAATTCTTGTAAATAAGCCTCAACCTACCAACAATATTCTCGGCTCATCGTGTCATTGATCCCAATTCGCAATGAATTATTCGAATATATTTTGAGTAGAAAATACGATCGAGCTTACAACATTGTTCTATAGAAGGACGATATAACATCTTTTACATCGATATGACATTGTTCTATTGAAGGACGATATAACATCTTTTACATCGATATGACTTTTGGTTCGTTCGATATTTAAATATGATTGGAGCAACTTTTGTTAATGCGATGAAATGGGTATCGGTGTATTTCATGTCCTAGTAAAAGCACTACTGTTTTCAGGTGGAACACTTGCGGCCAAAGCCAAAACATTAACAGAAAGGGTTATCTCGGTTTCTTCCCTGACGAACAAAATATTCGCGATTTTTTTAAAAATTATGTACTGGCAATTTTGTCACCAAGGTTGATGCGCACTCTAGACGCAAACAAATTTGCAATTATCACCAAAGAAAACATAAAAAAGCCATGAAACTATATCGGAAGATAGAAAAGCACGTTTGATGGATATTACTGATACAATAGGGAACTCAAAATCAACGAATTGAAAAAAAAGTTGTTATGCCTAAATTCGAAGAAATGGCTATTATTTGTAGCCCCATTTACGGTATTATCCGGATTTGACCCTAGGTGAATATTTTTATGTCTTCAGGCCTTAGCACCGATGAAAATGTTATCGCAGAAAAATACATGTATTTAAGCAAACAAGTATACGTTTCATACGAAGGGCATAGAAAAGTTCATCGTTATTTTCGGTGTATCGTCCTTCTATGAAACA
>JANTBZ010046003.1:0-11296 GCA_024741255.1 Exechia fusca
TTTTCACACTTTTTTTTTTCTAATAAACGTCAGGATGATGGTATCTCATTATTTCTTCTGATCAAAATTGAACATAAATGTTGAAATTGGCGATAATAAAATAAAAACTGAAAATCATACGATAATTTCAGACTATTTCGCTAAGGCTCGAATTGATTAGCATAGACGACATGGTGTATTCTAATACTAGTCCCATCAAATTGTAATAGACTAAATTAAAATATAACAAATAATTTATGGAAATCGGCTGGAAAATGTGAAAGTTATGCGATGTTCTCATAGCTCCATCAAATATGGCGCACCCTGTATACTTGATGTTATTTCTCAGAAGTGTTGTACGCTGTATGTTAATTAAAATATTTCGCTCTAAATGTCTGGATTACATGCACATGTACGACCGTTATATAGTCCCTCCGAGCCCGCCGTTGGACCTCAAAATGTCCACCGCACACTCGCCCCCACAAATCGCACTAAATTCGAATTATAGTCAACGCGGTTTCGAAGGCGGTGATTCCATCCACCCGAAATGGCAAACTATGCACGCCCCCTATTCGGCCCCCCGCCCCCCGGATTGAATTCCGGGCCGGCCGTTTGCCGGCGGCGGAGGCGTTTTGTCGGCGAGTTGGGTGAACACACACACACGCGCGCGCGTGCGTCAAACCGAAGCCGAGCATGTGTCACATAATTCGATACAAATTTCGGTGCGGCCCGAATCTCCGCACACATTCTCGGCATCGCCGCATTGCCGGCGGCCGAACCGCAGCACCTCACCGCACACACACACACACTAACACATTCAAATGCCTCGGAGCAACGCCGAGTTTCAATAGGGCGGGTAGTTCGAGGGTTCGGAATGCGAGAACATATTCAAAATTTGACAATTCGTTTGCGCACGTCACACATTCGCCGGATTATGTTGAGCATAACTTTTTAGATATTTTTATCGATCCTATTTGAAGTCTTTATATACACTTCACAATTTTAGCTCTTCGTGAACGATTTCTTCCAACATGAATGTTGGATGAATTTCAGCTGTAGACAATTATGACTTTAAAGCCCTTGAGCGATCTAAAAGTTCAATTTTTACATGGTCCTAACGCTACATTCCACGATAATTAATCAAACAGGCATTTTGCAACATTGTATGATTTTTCATTATGAATAGCCTGTAACAATATAACATGTTCAATCATTAACAAGCACGAAAACTGTCAGCAAGTCCAGCGGTGGACTAAATGTATTTGTGTGAAGATTTTTAATGTTTTTTTCAACTGTTCAAATAACCAGAGCTGATAAAAAAAAATTATTATCAATTATTATTCCTTGGTTTGAAGCATCATAAACATTAGTTCCAAAATCCATTAAATTCGCTTCATTATTCATTTACTCATTTATATGTTTCAGATATATAAATAATGTTTCTGAATATAATCATTATCTCCGCACAAAAGGCATTATTCCCCCGGTGGACTTGCTGACCGTATACGTGATTTACGATCGCACAAGGGTTAATGCCCAGAACATCCATTCAGGGCATCGTTCATTTAGTAATTTGTCTACAACATAAAATGTAAGTTGGTGATTATTTTGCGTATAATATCACTCTAGACCACCTTATTCTCTGATATTTCATATATGGGTTTCATGTTTTAGGAAAGAACAATTTTATTTGGAATAAACTGACCTATGATGTTCCAATAGAATTGTAATAGATTTAATACGAACACTTCAATAGCACTATGCAACAAAAAGACCAAAGTTGACTGGGTCCAGGTTCTAACTACAATTTTCCGATAAATATTGGTCTCCTGAAAACAAAATAACTAAAAAAAGTCAAATTTTTGGCGGAAATTGTATAATATTACAATTTTAAGATTTTAGCACTTGTTGCCTAAGACAGAGTGAATCTAACGATAGTCTGAACAAATCTCTATTTAAATTTATTTTGCTGTTTTCATTTCAGAAGACAAATATCTATCGGAAAAATGTAGTTAGAACCTGGACCCAGGATGGCTGTTGCATAGTGTTATTATGATAAAGCCCTCCTGCTCTTCAACTACAAGGTGGTCAAAACCCACGGATGGTAGTAGTAAAAATGGATCAACTACGAGTATCCTGAACTCGAAAATTATTGGTGAACCACCCAAAGTGGAACAGATCGCTTCGAAACAATTATGAATTCATTTACTACTGAATCGTTTGACAGACCCAAAACATTGGTCAATTCGATCAACTTGAATCAGGCCGCAACGGCAAGACACATCAAAATTTGGCGATTCATGGTAAACATCGAGAATGGGTCTTTTGGGTGAATCCAATGAATTTCCGGAATAATGGGTTGAATATGTCGATAACGTTGGGAAATTTCGAATGATAACGCATGATACGTTTAGTAACAAATCCCAAAACGGATCTTTCGAACCTTGTAAATGCTAGAGTCGCAGTCAACTTGTCGACTCCGCATGCGTGCAGCAGCCGCTCAGACGGCAGCCGCAGCCAGCCAGCCAGCACATGCCATACATGCCACATCAACGGGGCGCCGCACCGCTTCGCGACGCTTCGCTGGGGTCAATGTGTTTGATACACCGCTCTGCTGCGGCTGCGAATCCTTGGCGTCTCCGAAAATAGCATCAAGCGACGACGTTCTGACGACGGCGAGATTCAACGTGATCGCGTGCGAAATGACGATGATGGCTGTGTGATGTGTGCATGGAATACGCGCTGAACGGCTCGATTTGTGCACGCACTCGTTCGTTTGAGCGGTGCTGCTGCTGCTGTCTCTGTGTTGTCGTTAATTAGCCGTGCTGTCTCGACATCAGCGACGGCCGACGAACGGGGACAACGCGCATACGATATATGGTGATTTGAATGGGTAAATCAACTGCGGCGTGCAGCGCGATAAATAGACTCATTACGCAATACGACGATGAGTGTACTGTGAGTGCATTTAATGAAGTGATTAAACGATTTGAAGACGTCATCGGCATATGGACTGAGCGAAGGTTTTTTAGTTACTGATATCTGTATAATCTGATCGAATTGCGGTAATCACATCCGGTCGTCTGTCCGCTGTCTCGGCCAGCCGTGACTGGTTACAACTTTTCAAAGATATTTTTTGAATCTTGAAACCCAGATTGTAGACGCCGAATTTACATATATAATTTATCAACGCAGGCATTGCCACAATACATTGTAATCTGTAATAATCAACGAAGGCATGGCGGCGAAGGCAGATTGTGACGTGATATGTCAATGTGAAAAATATGAATAAACTTACTAATTCTCAGTCACATAACGAATACAGTCCACTTCTTTTCATTGGAGGCGACATTTGGTCCGATCAGAGTCGGATGTCATCCAGAACTACGGCCTTGTTCGAAACATGTCTCCACCGTCCTCGTCCAGTGCGGTGGTCAACGACAAACGTCTGAGATTCGCCGAAAAGGGTATTCTCTATTTCGACATAAATACGAAGAAGTCGAAGGGCCGTCTGCAGCATGAAGAACTGATCAATCTGCGGATGGAGCTGTTGACGAAAAAGTGGACCGAATACGAAGCGGCTTACGCAGAATACATGCAAGCCAACGACGACGCCGATTACGATGTGTTCCTCGAAATGGAAAATGAGTACGATTTCGCTCGAGCCGAGCTCGTGCAAATGAAGCTGAACATCGCACCCGTGCCCCATCAACAACAGCAACAGCAGGGCATTCGTTTGAAGGCCATCGATGTTCCGATCTTCTCTGGCGATATAGAAGATTGGGTAAGTTTTCGCGACTTATTCAGATCAATTGTCGGCAACAACGACTCGCTCATGGCTGTTCAGCGGTTGCAATACCTCAAAGTCGCCTGTAAGGGCTCTGCGGCCGAACTGATTAAAAACATCCAAATCACCGATGCTAATTACGAGATTGCATGGAATACGTTGATGCGCAGATATGATAACACGCGATTCATGATTTCGCGACAGATTGAGCGGTTGCTCGATTTGCCCAGCATGACGCGCGAATGTCCGGAACAACTTCGACGTTTGTTGGATGGCACGACGCAAGCTCTCGATTCATTGCGCGTGTTGCAGCAGCCAGTTGCTGGTTGGGACAGCTTCGTCATTGTTCTAACGGCAAGTAAACTGGACAGAAATACGCGTTTGGAGTGGGAAAAATCCATTTCATCGACGACCGACATGCCCGATTTTCGAACGATGGACGAATATCTGACACGTGTGTTGCGATCATTCGAATTTGTGAACATGTTGCAAGCATCACCTGTGAATGTCAAGGAAAGCGATCGACGTGTAGTTCGAACACACATGGTGCGCACTCACGAATGCATTTTGTGCAACAACGCACATCCACTCCATCGTTGCCCATCACTGTTTGCTAAGTCTGTCCGGGCGCGCCGAAGGTTTGTCGGGCGGCAGCGATTGTGCTCAAACTGCTTGAGTACGGGACATGCGAGTCGAGAATGTTGCAGTCGGTTTCGGTGCAATATCTGTATGGGTCTTCATCATACGCTATTGCATGCACAGAGCTATGCGAACAGACGTCAACAGGATCCCGAAGTGAAATCACAAGAGCCAAAATCTGCAGAAGTACCAACACATTCAACGTCAGCGTCGGCAAGAGATGGACCAGCCATTGGCAAATCGAACGAAGAAGGGCACGTGTTGCTGCCGACTGCATTGGTCACACTGACTGCGATGAACGGACGGTCTGTCAAGGTACGTGCGTTGATTGACCAGGCTTCTGAGGCGACGCTGATCACTGAGCGGATGGTGAAGAAACTGGCAGTTGGTCAAATGGAGTCCGTTACTAACGTTGAAGGCGTTGGCTGCGCATCTGCATGTACAACGGCCAATTCCGTATCATTGGCGATGTCATCGAGTTCACAAGGTAACAACAAATGTGTGAATGTATCGGCGTTGGTTGTGAGTGAAATAACGTCGAAGTTACCAAGTGAGACGTTTGCACGCGAGCAATTTGAGAATTTCAATAGGTTGCACCTGGCTGACCCGCATTTCAATGAGCCTGCTCACATTGATCTGTTACTCGGCGCCGATGCATTCTCTGGAATATTGCTGGATGGTGTATGTCGCGATGAGCTGAACGACTTCATAGCACAGCGGACAATTTTCGGGTGGATTATCACCGGACGCGCAGTCGTGGCGTTGCCAGCAACAAGCGTCGTGTCAATGGACAAGCAAATCGACGACTCCCAGCTGCGAAAGAATGGAAGGAACAGATTCAAGAAGACGCAGTAAGGCGGGCGGACTCGCGCGATTCGGGACCTTGTGCGTATGGCGTTGGTTGAGACGTCACGAGTAATATCACTAACTTATTGCCACGATTCATAATATGGCAAGGCGGGCGGAATGTAGACGCCGAATATAAATTTATAATAATCAACGCAGGCATTCATCAAAACATTAGCTCATTGTGATTATCAATGCAGGCATTGCGTCGAGCGATGCATGTGACGCGATGTGTCAAATATGAACAGAATAATAAAAACACTAATTCTCAGTCACATAACGAATACAGTCCGCTTCTTTTCATTGGAGGCGACAGTAGTAATTAGTAATATATAACTCATATATATTGAACGCACATATTCCCCGCTATGGTGCAAACTCGCAAATACAATAACCCTATTTTAAAACGCTAAAACTTTCCCAAAAGTGCTTCAATTTCAATTAGGTTTTCACACTTGTGAAGTGGAAGGATGCGGTCGGTGGGCGCAAACAACGTCAATTGTGCCTGATCTAATGATCAACTGGCTTCAATAAAATATTGATTGAACAACTGAAAGTATGCTATGACAGAAGATAAGCGTTGATATGTTAGATATATGTAATATTTCGGGATTACATCCGATAACTAGATATTTTATCACGTATTCCGATTTGGGAAACTCAACTCAACCTTGGAAAGTAATGCAATTAAAAAAAAAAAACGTTAAATTGAAATGAATGTTACAAGGACCAGGACGACGGATACAAGGCCGATATCATTTTCCCGTTTATATATGTACAAGCACTTGGATTTTTCCACTTCACAAATGTGAAAACAGAAACAATATTGAAGGCCTTTTGAAAAAGTTATTACGTTTTAAAATAGGGTTGAGAATTATGCGCGACCCTATGCAAATTACTAGATCTCCCAATACATGTTTGGTGCATATCGGAATAATACACGAAACAAAAATAAATTATAAAACGGTCTATAACACCACAAATTTTCGAACACGGACTGTAAAAGTCCCCGATTACTTGTTCAATACGGTACTTCCAGAACACGCTATTTACCCATCTCTTGAATGTGTTTCATTGACTTTCATGAAATACTAATTCAATATTATTCTGAGCATCTTTCGGTGATGTCGAAAGAAAAATTAACTCTTTATCACGATTTTCTTCGAGCCGATTTGAAATCGATGAAAATAATGACAACAAAGAGATCGATGCTATTAGTGTGCTCAGTGCGGAATACCAAAGCAATATCTCTTTAATGATATCGAACATTGATAATAATAAATTGTTTACACAATAAAAAGGGTAGTTTGGAATTTGTGTGGGTCTATTTTTTAAGCTTGGGATATCCAATGTTTTGTAGGTGCTTCATGTCTTTTAGGAGCAAGGTGTGCTCAGGAACGGAGGTTCAAGTGTACAAATAAAATCTAGAGAAAAAACAACACTTTTCATGAACTTTTCATTATATGCTATTTGTCCAACTCCCGATTGCAAACTCTACTCACAATTCACTGCTAACACAGGTGGCAGCGGTCAAAACATGCTGCTCGGTGATCAACGTTCCGGAACACAAAAACTGCAACTCATCGCTGGTCCGATCAGCGTATCCAAGTTGGGCGAGGAACGGGAACAACTCTGCGTCGGATGGAAGTTCATGATGAATAACATCAATTCTAAATCATTCCGATTCTAGCACTCACCTTTCGTCGACCGTTGCACGAAGATCGCCTTCGATCGGTACGGTGCTTTGAACCGGCCGCAACCATCGCGAATCGACGGCAAACGACCTCTGGTATTCACATTCGGAACTTGTACCGGTATATCGGCGTGCACCTCGGCCGCGTTCGAGTGCTCCGGAAACGTGATCTCCAGCTTCTCGACCACACCAACGTGAATGCTGTGCGTAGATCCGAAGCAGCAGCAGAGCAGCAGCGCAGCTACGCTTCCGACTGTTATTATTACGATCGATCGCATTTCGCGATTGTGTGTGTGCGCGTGAGGGGAGAGAGAATCTAGCCGGTGTGTGTTTGCACACCGCTTGATCGCCGATAACTGATTTCGAGTCAAGCACGCAGTGGGACTTTAAAATGTCGCGATTGAATGTGCGCGCAAGCAGCAAAAAGCAGCACCGCGTTGCCGCGCGAACAGCTACGAAATGGAATTGATTAACATATACACGAGCAGTGCGGCCGCAGTGTGCTGACCTTGTTTGCGCGATGATGATGCCGCTACGAGTCTCTCTTTGCGATAGATATATCAAACTCGCGCACACAGCACACACACCCATAGAAGCAGTTCGGAACAAAACAAACTCGAAATCGGTTATTTTTGTACAATGAAAAAAATCGTCATAAATCCCCGAAATCGTACGTGATTGCCATGTTTAATGAACGGAAATTCAACGCTGACTGTGCACCAGGCCCGTAGCTCCCTAGTGGGCAAAGTGGGAACAACCTCTCCCAAGCCTGACCCTATGGGTTGTCAATATGTGTCGGCAGTGGACACATAAAAAGAAAAAAGATTAAATTCGTCTTTAGAATTTAGGGTTTAAAAATTATCTTGGGTCCTACGGGCAACGCAGACCAGGTTTCAAGCAGGGATCCGGAGCGGTCGAAATAAATTGCTCCCGCTCCGACCCCAAAATGCCAAACTCAAAGCTTGATCATTGCAACTTGTGGTCGGCACTAGTCGCGTATACAAATTTCTAAATAGGAAGAATAAGAAGAACAATTCGGCTAGGCATAACTGTTATGTTTGTGTTGGTCGAGTACAGCATAAAACTATTATTTATATTCGACCACAAGTTGCAAAGTTCCAGGCCTGATCACTGAATTTATAGAATTACGTAAACGCCGGGTGAAATTTCGTTTTGTAATATTGTAAATGTGCAGAAAATGTGAGTAAATGACATAACTTAATTAGTTGACCTGTGAACTAATGTTTGAGATTTGACATATTCCTGTCAAAAATGACCTATTTATGATTTTTTTTTACCCCAATTATGACATGTTAATATATCACTAAATGACATTTTTGGACTCACAAACTGGACTCAAACTCCGATTGAAAAATAACAATTGATTACAAATAATACGTGGGTCATTAAGTCTCCGGTCTGAGGCGTAAGGAACAACATTTTTTATAAAAACGTTTCCAAATTGTCTACATAGTTTCATTTCAGCCCGATAGCTTTAAATCATGGTTCTACAACTTGCAAAATGCCCTTTTTTCTTGATTTCGACTTCTTTATTCGAATGAAATCTAATTGTCTGGAGACATTTTTCGAATTTGGTAATTGATAGTAGTCTTTGAGGCCCAAATCCCAAGAATATCGGTGATGGGGCGGTAATCGAAGCCCTATTCGTTGATTTTAGCCTTCGTTTTTAGCTGTTCGTGAAACTGTTATATTGTAATGGTAGAAGAACAATTTTGTCTGCGCATGTGTTAAGGCAATTTCAAACTTCATATGCCTCAAATATAAAATAGTATGGTCTATGTTCATTCTTTTTACATTTTTACGCAGTCGATGAAGATCAATACTCTTGAGTCCCGAAATACAGACTAATCCAACTGGTGTATCTGGTAAGCTATGGAAGGGATTCGTCGCTCATTGTACACTGAGATGTATTCGATATAACTCCGAAGTTCAGTTATGGAGACATGGAGACTCTATAGTCACAAATTGATCACATAATTTAGCCAGTGTGAACAAGTTTATAGTTCTGCCTCGAACATGGAATAAATAAGGTTTATTTGGAAAATACTTAGCAATGTTGTAGAAATGTTATAGTTTTAAACAGTTTACAATTGATTAAATGTTATCCTTGAACTCAGTATTCGGTATGTCTTATGAACAGTGACAGTATTTAGATGTAAAGTGTATCAAACAGTCATGAAGTTGTGTTGTCTTAGTTGCGATTTCATTTTGTGTGATGTTTGGCTGACCGAACTTCCCCCCTTGAATGAAATCCTGGCTACGGGCCTGCACCCTCCTCCTCACTCCTCCACCGTCTGCTTGATCCAATCGACGAACGTTTGCACTCGCGTGTACACTGCGGGCACGTTCGCCCTCGCACATCCAAAGCCATACGAAACGACGCCGATCTGGTAGAAGCTGGACGCTCCGTCGCGCTGCACCGGCTGCATCAGCGGCCCGCCCGAGTCGCCCTGGCACGAGTCCTGGCCGCCGGCCAGAACGCCGGCGCACAGAACCCCGTCGTCGAACTGGTTCGCCGAGTACAGCCTGTTGAGCCGTTTGTAGGCCGTCCGGCACACGTCGTTCGCCAGCACGGGCAGCTGCAGCTGCTGCAGGACGTTGGAGTGCTTGCCGCCCTCGGCGGTCCGGCCCCAGCCGGCGACAAACGGATTGTAGCCGGTGAAGTCGCGCGTGCGCACCGGCTCGTCCAGAGGCAGGCAGATGGGACGGACGGCATCGGAGAAGGGCACGTCGCGTTCGAGGTGCAGGATGGCCAGATCGTTTTGCGCTCGCCAGCGATCGTAGGTCGGGTGGGGCGAGATTTTGGATACGTTCACGTCGAAGGCGGTCGAGGCTGAGTTGGAGATGTCGTGTTCGCCGAGGCGGACGTGGGTTCTGTCGATAATGAATTGAAATGTCAGTTTATGTATTCAATTTAAGTTGTAATGGTTCGCCAATCAAGTAGGATATTTGATCGTATTTATTTAATCCTCGGTTCATCGATGCAGACTAGTCAGAAAGCTTCGGGATCTAATATTTCAATGTAATCCAATCCATCCAAAACTAAGCATATCTGTATTCTATTCCATCGAAGTGCACTGATATAAGATTCCCATTACACGTGTCTTACGCACGTTTTTCGGATTCAATCCTTTGTATAACTTGTGTCGTTGAGCCAAATAAAAAAATATAAACACTGTTTCCATACTCACAATGTGCTCAGGATGCAATGCGCAGCAGTCAGCACATGTCGCGAACTGATCAGCGATCCGCCGCACTTCCAGTCAACCTGGCCATTGTCCGTGTAGCCGATCAGCGTCATCCACGGCATTGAATTCGGATTGGCAGCGATGCCGCCCACAACCTTGGTGTACTTGAGATTCTTGGCGACGCCGCACTGTTCGTCGGCGGTGAGCAGATGCTCTTTGCCGGCTGGAGGTGCAGTGGTGGTGGTGGCAGATGCTTTTGTGGAAGCCGGGCTTGACGGTGGCTGGGGAGCAACGGTGCCCGATGGGACCCAGGCTTGCGTTCCGTCAGACGGGCAGCATACCTAGATGAATAATTGAAGTTTTCAGTGAATTAACATGTTTTTTAACGAGTATTCAGTATTCAACATTTGAAAGATTTTTTCAAATGATGGAAATCGAAGCCAGATAATTTTGATTCGCATTGAACCAGGACCCATTTGTGATGTTATTCACAAAATGAGTGCAAAGTTTATTTAAGCCTGTTTTTATTTGTAGTAAAATTCACCATTATTTGGAAATAGAAAACCATTTTTGCACTTTATATTCGAACTTACCGCATACTGGCCTTGCGCGGCGCACTCCTCGTTCGATCGCCGCAAATATCGGAAATATTGTTCATTTGTTCGATACTTCTGCAACTCGGACTGCAGCACAGGACAGTTAGTAATCACCGTACACCGGCCGGGACGTCCATCCGATCCCGAACAGACAGTATCTGTGAGTCAGCACGAGTGTCAAAAGGGTCAAAAAGAGTCAATTTAAGCATTGAATGGTCTTAATTATATTCCAAAGTAAACCGTGTTTGATCTGTATTAGGCACTAAATGTGTATTTGCTGTACTCGATTTCAAACCTGGCCAAAACTTTCTTATGAGTTATGTTGGGTTGAAATGTTGGAAGACATTTCTTGATATTTCCCTCAGGTGGCGCAAGGCTGCACAGCGGATATATTATTTCTAGAGGTTTTCACAGAGGACCGAATTGATTTTTCGATACGATTCTTCCATTAATCGATAAATTACGCTAGTCTACACCCTGCGTCACTACTGGTGTTACATGGTAGAATGGCCGTATTATCAACAGTTTTAGGCATTGTTATTAGAAA